>JAOTOM010005105.1:0-110000 GCA_034440615.1 Ashinkailepas kermadecensis
CCATGGGGAAAAGCCAACATTGAGGGGACAAATTACCCCCTCATAAGCATGCAATACAACATCCATGCCCCATATGAAATGGGATGAATGATGTTTTTAAATGCATTTTCTTCCAACAAACTTCTTTTCTGTTATTACAGCCTGCATGCGATGCGCCCCTAAACCACAATAACTAACTAACTAACTAACCGCCTGCATGATTAGAGCTTCCCAGCTTCCATACCTTCTCAACGTCATTTACAAAACGGCACAGCACAGCGAAAACGATGGGCGTGACGGCGTGGAATGTGAAGGCTTGGATTATGTATGTACTGACATTGTTGCATTGTTGCATTGTCATTTATGCATTGGTGTTCAATGCTTGTTCTTGCCGTGAATTTATTCGCTGAGGATATATTTTAGCTCGTGTGACAGCTGCCTTGCAGCCAGCACCAAATGTTATAAAAAAACAAATTCCTAAGATGACGCTAAAAAAACTAATGCAATCCACTTCTCGTTGTCACCTTTACGAAATTGTCGTCCTTGGACTGAGAAATGGTCGTTCAAGCTTTGCTTATGACATCAAGCTGATGGGAATAAATAACAGTAGTGATGAATCTAGCTATATTCAGTTAGACTTGGAGGACTTAAAAGTGGGTTGATCAATGGCAGATATCTGTAAGATATGCTTAGCACCAGCCCCGCCAGCTCGCTGCAATCTAGAGGCCAGCGGGAAGATTCGAGAAAGCATTGAGACGATGGTTTGTTTTGGCACTTATGCATTTATCCAAATATTACTTATTTATACCCTGGTATGGCCCAGTTTTCAGCCGAAATGATTAGTGCTATTGCGTTTTGAGTAAATGATGCACCATGCCAAGAACAAACAAAAAACCAATATGAAATCATGTTTCCCATCCTCGAACCATAGTATAAGAGCCTAAAAACAATATGAGACCCTAACACAATGGAGGCCCCCTTTCGGGTAACAGGAGGCCCCCTTTCGACCTTGCCCCCCCTGGAAGAATTTCGTGGCGACGCCACTGCTCATTGGGACCAAAACAAATGAAGCCGGAGCAACGAAGAACAATCCGGACATGGATAATCACTCTGGGGGCCCAACAATGACGCCAAAAGCCTCCAAAACGCATTGGACCCCCAAAAAGTGTCGAGGCCGCTATAGCTCGCGCTAGGGATCCAAGAAAATAACGTCGGGGCCCAAAAGATCACATTGGACCCAAAAAAGTCGCGTCGCAGCCCTTGAAAATCACACTGGAGGCCCAGAAGGTCGCGCCGGGGCCCCAAAAGTTGCAGCTGCCCTCAAAATCAATTTTAACCGGAATGTCACTCTGGGACAAAAAAACTCCTTCAGTGGCCGCAGTGCTATATCAAAGGGGCAAATGCCCCTCCATCCTGAGAGGGATAAGCTCCCAAGAATCATGTCGGGGCCTCAAAAATCGCGCTGGTGCCACCAAAATTCGCGTCGGTCCACCAGAATTCGCGTATGGGTCTCCAAATAAATACGGCGAGCCCCGGAAAACTCGCTCCGAGGCCCGAAAAATTGCGACAGGAACCGCCAAAATCGCGTTGGGGCCACAGCTAAATACAACGCATCGCACAAACTCGAACCGGGCTCCCCAAATATCGCGCTTGGGACCCACAATTCCCATCGGTAGTCCCGTCGAGGCTCTAAAAAATTGCCCTCTAGGGCCACACGTAAGCACAGTGTGACCACAAACACAAACACAAATCAAGCTGGAGCCCTCCAAAATAAGGATGGATTCCAACAACTAAATGCCCAGGTAAAAAAATGGCTCTGGAGCACCAAACATATTATCAGATGCCTTCACAAATTGCGTACGGCACCGAAAAACAAACCGGATCTCGAACAATCGAGGTGGGATACAAAAACATGGCGCCAAGTGCTCGAGAAATCAGGCCGGGATTCGGACTTTAAAAAAAATCAGAAAAGTTTCACAAAATCATATTGAGCCCAGAAAACTGGGGTTGGGTCTCCGGAACCACGCGCCTGGGTGCGATAAGCCACTCTGGGACCTAGAAACATCGTACCGAAGCCCCAAAATTGTACTTGGGCCCCACAAGTGTGCGTCAGAAGCCCAAAATAAACACATCGGGACCCTAAGAGCACAACGGGGGCCGAAAATACAACTGACCCTCCAAAGCGCACAGTCTCACAAAAAGCGACAGGGCCTTAACACATGCGTTGCAGCCATAGATATACATACCGGGAGGTCTAAAAAATACACCGGAAGCTCTCAAGGCACACAGGGGTCATGATAACGCACAATAGCCTGAACAGGTGGCTGGGGCCGCAAAAGGCAACATGGTTCCAAAGCAAACAAAAAGACCGGCGCTAAATAAACACATCGGGATCTTCGAAAACGCCGACACGTCAAAAAAATTACTCGGTGCACAAAAATTCAACAAACCCTAAAACGAGCAGGGGGTTCGAAAATGCTTTAGGCCCCTAACAAAAATGGATTGGAGCCATAATACACAATCATAGACCAAGAAAGACGCAACGAGTCCAAAAAGAACGCCAAGGCTTGGCCTCGGTTCGGTATCCAATCTGGGAGGATAGCAGCAAAGATATGAAGTGCATCAAAGCTCAGCGGAAACCGCATTTCATAACTACCAGAAAATGTGGGAAGTAGGAAACTAATGATCGAATTTAATCAATCGACTTTTCGAAGCGAACGCCCATGCGAATCATTCCATCACGCCAAATATGGCGCAAGTCTATCATGTGGCAGCAATTAGCAAAACGCAGAAGGCCTAGCAGAAACCATAGCATCGCACGAAGTGTGGCGAATGCACCGAATACGAAAAATGGGTGTGCACTGACGTTGCCGTCGTGGCGACCGGGTGTTATGAACTGGAATGCCTGAAATTGTAAAATTTTGTATTTTAAAGTGGTGGGTAATACATTTTACTTTGAAGTTATGGGCCTAATACATCTTCTAAACCCTGCTCGTTTTAGGGCCTTGTTGTGTTTTTTTTGTGCACCGAGTATTTTTTACGTGTCTGGGCGTTTTCGAAGATCCCGATGTGTTTATCTAGCCCCCGGTCGTTTTGTACGTTTTGGAACCATGTTGCCTTTTGTGGCCCCAGCCTCTTTTCCAGGCCCTTGTGCGTTCTCATGGCCCCTGTGCGCCTTGCGAGCTTGCAGTGTATTTTTCTTAGAGCTCCCGGTATGTTTATTTAGGGCTGCAACGCATGTTTTAAGGCCCTATCGCTTTTTGGCAGACTCTGTGCGCTTTGGAGGGCTAGTTGTACTTTCTGGCACCGTTGTACTCTTAGGGTCCCGCTGTGTATATTTGGGGCTTCTGACGCACATTTGTGGGGCCCCAGTATGATTTTGGGGCTTCGGTGCGATTTTGTCTGGGTCCCAGCGCGACTTATCGCGCCCAGGCGCGTGGTTCCGGAGACCCAACGCCAGCTTTCTGGGCTCAACGCGATTTGTGTGGATCTTTTCTGTTTTTTTTTTAAAGTCCGGATCCCGGCCTGATTTTCGAACCTCTGACGCCATGTTTTTTGTATCCCACCTCGATTTTTCGAGATCCGGTATGCTTTTCGGTGTCATACGCAATTTTAGAAGGCATCTGGAAAAAAATATTCGGTGCAACAGAGCCATTTTTGCTGACCCGGACATTTATTTGTTGGAATCTCTCCTTTTTTGGAGGGCTCCAGCTTGATTTTTGGGATACCGATCCGGGTTTGTGGTATACGTGTAATTTCAGCAGTGTGAGGTAACTTATCAAGGGATACCAAAAGAAAACCTTAGAACTGAGTGGTGGAGTTAGGGTTGAAATCCGACCAATCAGAAACCATAGTGGTAGATTAGGCCCCTCCACAGGACAATTTAGTTGATGACTAATTATATTATGTCGAAATGTACCCTTTGACAAAATAGCGGTCGAAATCCAAGGACTTTTTAATGGTCGTAGGTGCCCCCCCCTCTCCCTGCAAATCCGTTTGCCCCCTCCTGCTTGATGCAAATATAGGCACTCCACTGGTCCCTCAATAATTTTCCGAAACATACGCCCATGGGGAAAAGCCAACATTGAGGCGACAAATTACCCCTTATAAGCATACAATACAACATCCATGCCCCATATGAAATGGAATGAGTGATGTTTTTAAATGCATTTTCTTCCAAAAAACTTCTTTTCTGTTATTACAGCCTGCATGATTAGAGCTTCCCAGCTTCCATGCCTTCTCAACGTCATTTACAAAACGGTACAGCACAGCGAAAACGATGGGCGTGACGGCGTGGAATTTGAAGGCTTGGATTATGTATGTACTGACATTGTTGCATTGTTGCATTGTCATTTATGCATTGGTGTTCAATGCTTGTTCTTGCCGTGAATTTATTCGCTGAGGATATATTTTAGCTCGTGTGACAGTTGCCTTGCAGCCAGCACCAAATGTTATAAAAATAAACAAATTCCTTAGATTACGCTAAAAAAACCAATGCAATCCACTTCTCGTTGTCACCTTTACGAAATTGTCGTCCTTGGACTGAGAAATGGTCGTTCAAGCTTTGCTTATGACATCAAGCTGGTGGGAATAAATAACAGTAGTGATGAATCTAGCTATATTCAGTTAGACTTGGAGGACTTAAAAGTGGGTTGATCAATGGGAGATATCTGTAAGATATGCTTAGCACCAGCCCCGCCAGCTCGCTGCAATCTAGAGGCCAGCGGGAAGATTCGAGAAAGCATTGAGACGATGGTTTGTTTTGGCACTTATGTATTTATCCAAATATTACTTATTTATACCCTGGTATGGCCCAGTTTTCAGCGAAAATGATTAGTGCTATTACGTTTTGAGTAAATGATGCACCATGCCAAGAACAAACAAAAACCAATATGAAATCATGTTCCCCATCCTCGAACCATAGTATAAGAGCCTAAAAACAATATGAGACCCTAACACAATGGAGGCCCCCTTTCGGGGAACAGGAGGCCCCCTTCCGACCTTGCCCCCCCTGGGAGAATTTCGTGGCGACGCCACTGCTTGTTGCTTTTACGATAATGTTGTGGCATAAAAATGCATCGAAACTTTTAGTCGGTTGGGCAATAAGCATGGGGAACTTGGAGAATCCTTACATTAAATCGGATGGTAAAATATATAGTTCCTAATTTGATCAATGTTCTGGTGAGGTACACTAAATATGAATCAATATCACACGGCAACCTTCCCTCGATAACCCCAAGACCAATAGAGTCAAAACGATTTACTTTACACTTGGTGCATATTCGGAAACAAGCCGCCCTCAAACCAAAAACGATCTCTCAATCGCACAAATTCCCACTACCATGCATTCTGTTTGTACATGACGTGTCAGGTCATGCCAAATATAACTACTGGTTCTGATGACAACTTAAATGCACTTAGTATAAAACAATAATTCACCCACATGGGCTTACGCTGCTAACATGTGACCAAGAAACTTAGTAAATAAAGCAAAAAACAAAATGACGTCCTCCCCAACAAATACACAAACACGTAAACCAGGCAAGCCATTTAGACAAGTCTAGAAATCAACCAACCGCAACGCCTGAGAACATTTCAAGTGTCCACAGATAACTTGGTGCGTACAGGAAAATCAGTAATACCCCCGTGCCGAAATCGCCGTCTCTCAATCTACTGAAGAAAAGCAACTGCTGCGAACATCTGTACCCACGCATATGCACATGCATCCTATCCTACCTCGCGTGTATCTATCCCTACCTCGCGCACATTCAGAATGAGTACGTCCTTGCGCAAGGGCGGATCCAGGGTTGGGGGATGGGCCATACGACCATGCCCCAAGCCAATCCAAACTGTTCCCTACGACTGCGCCAAACCCTTACTTGAGCATTAGTTTCCAGTAGAGGAAGGGCATCAGCTCCTTCTTCATGATGAACGACGTGTAGCGCTCTTTGCCCTGGTCCATGGGGAACGTCTCTAGGGGTACGCCATCAAACTTGAACTCGGCCAGGATGGCCTTGCTGTAGCCGGTGACCAGGGGGCACGAGGTGTAGCCGTCGTAGTTGGCCGAGCTCCGACCCCCTGCCATCACTGCCGACAGGTTTCGGGCAAGAATGCCGACCTCACCCGCTGAAATAGGCGCTCGGGTCACTGCTTCCCGTCAAGAAAAGCGCCCTCTGCCGCAGAAGCATGCGCTCGGTTATGTTCGCTGCGTGGGCTGGCGGGGGGGCGGGGGACGTCGCCGGAAGTCCCGAACCGAGGTGTTGTGCTCAATTGGGCAGCTGCTGAGTGTTAACCCTCGCCGAGCCGGCCGGCACATCCACCTTCGCCGGGCCGGGCTCTTGAAAGCCCTCCGCTAACTTCCGATCTACGTATGCAAGGATGAAATGAAGAAGACCGTTTGAAAGCTCTGGTCGGGAGAGCCCAAAGCACATCTTAGATTTGTATTTTGACTCATGAGGTCACCCGAGGTCGTTTATGCGTACAATATATGGAAAATATTAGGTCAATATATGGGCCCTGACGTAAGTCTCTGGAAATGATTTTTTTTTAAACAGTTCTTTCGACATTGTCTTGCAAGAATTACAAGAAATAGCATAGATGAATGCGTTGATGTTGATCATAGTGAACAAATGGTCAAGACAGGAAAGGTCAGGTCAGGTCAGATCAGTATCAGGCTTGAAAACCAACTTGCAAACTATGCATGTTAGAGCCAGAGAGAAAATGTAATTGGCTAGCCAACATAGCCTATAGTACATATCACATCTTATTTCTCCATTTTCGGTCATGCTAACGTCGCTAAAGGTTATAGGTCAACGCAGTGACATGACCTACCTTGGAGAATGACCTGGAAAATATGAATATGCATATGTCTTGGGTCCTTCCAACAGAAGCATTCCTGCAAAACCTGATTAATGTCCGAAAATGGTATGGTCAGGTCAGGTCATGCCACATGGTCAGGCCAATTAAGTTCAAGCTTGAAGATGTCCGGATATCACTTTCGAAATATAAAATTGTGTTCCAAGAGGGACTGATGTAACACTGAAACACCTTTGTAAGCGCTGATTGGCGGTCCAGCTTCTGACCTTATGACGTGACCCCAAGTCACGCCGGGACAATGCACACATTGATAAACCAATCTATTCAGCATTCGCCTAAGTTTGCACGAGATCAGGTCATCTCAGCTCATTCGTTTGTCATCCAATCTCATGTCGCACGACTTAGGCAGCACTGAAACCGAAATCATATCCCCAAATTGAAGTTTCCCCACTGAACGCGGTAAAAATGTGCTGAAATTTCCCTGACCTCAGGTCAGTAACCTTGGCCTTAATGAACATTTATAGACAGGAGTTTGTTCATCTTAATGAAAGGACAGCATGATCTGAGTGTGGTGCTTATATGTTGCGACTACTCTGATTGGCGGCACTTTTAATATTCTGAAACATCACTCTCTTTGACCCGTCGCAGGTAAATTTCCTTTCATGAGCTGAGCCAGACATTTTTACAAGATATGCAAAACAGATGTATAATAAGCTACTTAAAATTTGGTGTCTCTGCGCCTACTCATTCAACAGCCACCGCGGAAGAACCTAAGAGGAGCTCTCGAAAGCTACCTCCCCCTCCGGCCCGACGAGGGTTAAATACTCAGATGACGCCGCTAGCGGAACAGAAAATGCTGTTCACATTTGTATGTTCTGTTTGCCAATAGCGCAGTCACAGCGTACAGGCGTCATCCAGCTGTGAAGTACTTTACGGGAAACGAAGTAAGGTGAGCCATTTCAAACATGATCACAAGATGGAAAGAGAAAATCAGTCGTTCTACTGGTAGTTTTGTTTTGGACTCTGTGATGCTGAGAAAACCCTTTTCGCAGCTAGATTAACCAGCACATAAATTGTTCGACTCCCTTTCACCAGTGCCAACGTTACCCGCACCACGGCATGAAACACGGCAGCTTGGCTGGTAGCTTCGGTCTGAAATTCGGCACGTGCCGACTGAATTTATCCCATGATGACGATATACCGACGGCAGTTAACTAACATGGACGATATACAGACAGTGGTTAACTGATAGGGACGACATACCGACGGCATTTAACGGATACGGACGACATGCCGACGGTATGTAGCTAATAGGGACGATATACCGACGTTATGTAAATGAAAGGACAGACATGTCGACGTTATGCAGCTGCTAGAGACAATATACAGACGATATGTAACTGATAGGGACGATATACCGAGGTTATGTAGCTGCTAAGTACGATATACAGACGGTATTCATCTGATACAGACGGCACGTAGCTGATACGGACGATATACAGACTATGTAACTCATATGAACGTTATACCAAAGGCATTTGACTGATACCGACGGTATTCGACTGACCGGGCCGATACACCGACGTTATGCAACCAATGTAACTACGCACCAACGCTATCGACTTGTTGACCATGTAGCGATCGATTGGACATCGACCACGCAGCGACGCTGTTTAACAAGCATAGACCACGCGTCAACGTTGTTTAACTGATAGTAAGCACGTACCGACAGCGGCGGCCGTTTTCGACGTGGGCACGCTGGAGCAGTCGCCGATGGCGAACACGTTCGGGTGCCGCGTGTGCTGCAGTGTGGTCTTGTTGACGTCCACGTACCCGGCGGCGTCGCACAGTTCCGGACACGCCTTCAGCACGTCGGGCGCTGACATGTTGGGAGCCACGTGCAGCAGCTCGTACTGCCGACGGAGCACGGTGAGCTCCACATCACGTGCGCCCGACAGCGTGTGCGCATGGCATGAGGCGAACAGAACGCTCCGCAGGGCTTCAGGCAGTTGGTGGTTATTGGTTTTACGACACGCCGACCGTTGAGTCATGTGGCGTCGCCAATCTCTCACGCCGATTGGTCGCGGGCGAAGAGTAGCGACAGGTGTCTCACCTGTCGCACCTGTCAAACCCACAATATTTCGATTGAGAGACGGGCAACTTACCCCTAGACTGCTCGTCCCCGGCTTCAGGCAGTTGAAGAGGCAGGTGGGAAGTGGTGACTCGGTTCGATGTGGCGCCCAGCGTGCGGGTAAACGGACGCGTACATACAGTGTAGCGTGTCGGCATTACGCCTGTGGTGCACGTCGGTCAGGCCTACCGCTAAGCGTCGTGGAACTGACGTCTGGACGGCGGCGCGGTGTGCGCTTTGTCGCACATCTCAAGGAAGAGCCTCAAAGTTACAGTTTTTTGGTCAGTTGTACTGATTAAATCCTCTGTTAAATATGGTGAACGCCAGAATTGATATTTCTTCTCTCAAGACACTGTGTTCCCTTGTACCTCAAACCTGTTCAGATAACAGTCATACATGAGAGACCAAAAACTAGTCCACGTGCGATGGAACAGCATGACAAACGGAGGATGTCTAGCAGGTCCGGAACTAGACCGACTAACCAGAACTAGACCGACTAACCGAGGTCAGTCCGACAAACTGAGGACTATTCTGAGAAACTGGAGCAGTCAGACATGCCTTCATCGTAGCAGATCATGCAATACTACACTGAACATTGTTAGCAATATTGTTAGAACTCTTGACATTATGCTCATTATAACTGAAAGAGATAAATTATGTCCAAATTAAGCTGTATATTCCAACGACGTGTCTTTGACAACAGTGACAGTTTCCAGGCCAGAGAAAACAAGTACAAAATCGCACGGCACATCCAAACGCACCAGCTGACTGCGAGCGCCAGTTACCTTTTCGACGAACTTCCGGTCGGGGTTGTCGAGGTCGACGAACACGGCTTGCTTGGTGTCGGGCCGCACCTCGATGAGGCAGCGGCGCGTGTTCACAGTGATGTCACGCGACCGGACCACCTTCCACAGCGACTCGGCGTACTTCTTCACGCCGAACAGCACCGGCAGCGCGGTGTTGTACATGATGTTGGCCTTGTCCCGCTTCCCAGTCTGTCGGCAGGTGTTGCACGCGATGATGCCTTGTTGCACTTCTCGGCCCGTCACAGATGGGCATTCGGTGCAGTGATAAATTATTCGTAAAATAGGGTGCAATAACTGAACACTGAATAGGCATCCTCCCCCCCCTCCCTCCCCCAAAAAAGAAGAAGTATCGACATCGTGATTCTTGGTGCGTGTTTGTGAAGTATGCGTGCCTCGTTTCTAACAGTATCCCGTTTATAGGTATCATGCCTATGCTCACCATAACGGATCCGGGATCGTGATAACGAACATCCCGTGGTGGAATTCTAGGTGAAGGGATTACCCATGATGTTCTATGTTATACAGTACCATTTCATAGCATAGGTATTTGGATTGTTATCGCTGATATCGGTATCGCCAAATTAGGTACCTCCAAACACGCAAAACGGTGAGTTATATGTACGCAATTGTTTCAAAACTAGGTTTTAGGGACCTAAATATTTTGAACAGCATTATTTCCATGGCGATTTCGACACCTTGCAGTACACGTTTCGACATCTCACACCTAACGAGAAATCATTATTTGGACACTGATTCGGTGTCTCGTGGGGCCTGAAGGCGTCTGTTTTGCGAATGCGGTTTGGAATCTGGCAATGAAACCACGAATAAGTTTTGACATAAATGTTTGCGTCATATTTTTGACAGAATCGGGTTGCATTGTGGGTATATTCCATCTTTAAATTGGGCGTCTTAAAACCCCTATACATTTTGAACAATGTTTGGCGCTATATGGAAGCAGCAAACTTCAAAGCCTATTTCCTGAGCAACGTTTTGATGTCGGAACGTCACGTCACATTTTTAACCCACTGTTGATGTGTTAAATGTTAACACTTCAAATGAATACTTCAGCAACTTATTTTGCTATTTACTCTGTGGTGAGAAACGATCCCCTCAGTGGCAGAACCTGAAACAGACAATACCATATATAATCCTAGAAATATGTGAATACAAACTTCATGGTGATTTATAATTTCTACCTCTGAAGCACCTTGCCGGCTCGGCCGGGAAATGATGACCTTACCTTTCTGAAATACTGATCAGCTATGTACATTATCTTCTGCGGGGCTCCGGGGCATTTGATCGTTGAATTGGGGAACGTAAAGATGGCGTTTCCTTCCTTGAACGCTTGCAGCTCCCTGAACGTCTTTGCAGCGTATATCGGGGAGAAGTTTGAGCAGACGCCTGGGGTGTCCAAAGCTTTTCTCAGACCTTTAATCTGAAACACAGGACGCATCCAATGTTCACCAACGCACGCCAAAATGTTACCTGCAGAGGTGTCACCAGTCCCATGGGGAGGGCAGCCGCCCCTGGAGGGTCCGAGGGGCCATCCAGGCGACCAACTTGAGGGGCCCGCAAGGGCCCCCTGGGCCGAAGTGAAGGACCCTTGGACTGACAAAAGGGGCCCCGGATCGATGAGGAAGGCCCCGAGTCAACGGAGATGCTCTCGGGAAGATGCTGAGGGCTTTGAGCTGAGCCAGCGTGAAGGGCTTCCAGGTCGACGGAGGGGGCCCCGGATCGTTGAAAGACTCCGGGGCTGACAAGAGGGCCTCAAGCCAATATGAAGGGCCCCTGAGCTGACGGCAGGGTCCAAGTCTAAGAAAGAGCACATACTTTTGAAAGGGGCCCGGCCTGCCGGAAAAGGTCCTGGGTCGTCCAAGAGGGCCCCTGAGACGACGGAGGGGCCCTAGTCGCCGGACCTCGAGACGTCAGAAAGGGCCCTTAGGCCGATGGATGACGTCCAAGCCGTACAAGGGCCTCTGGCATGATGGCGGGGCCCAAGCTGTTGAAAGAGGTTCTCCGGTCCGACAGAGGATAGTCATGGATCGTTAAGAACCTCCCTAAGGTAGGTTACCCTAAAAACCTAAAGGGCCCCTGTGCCGACTAGTACGACCCCAGCCGCTGGAGGGCTCAAGGCCACGGCCACTTCGTGATGAACCAGCAACAGGCAGATAGTTATTGTCATTAGAGTCTGAGACAGACAGGCATGCGGCTTGTTGCGTATCGAAACTTGTTCTTTTGCAACGTGCTTACGGGCCCTCGTATCCCCTAGGGATCGCCGTTCTCTGACGTTTGCCGCTTTGCCTGCTCTGCATCTTGTTGCCAGTTTGCATGGCCTACCGCCGACATGAGTGCGCCTCGCGGACCTTTGACCCGAAGAAAAAGAATGTCTTATTTCGCCTCAGATGATAACACCCTGTTTTGCCGTATCGTTTTTTAGCGTTTGGAGCAGCCAGATCACAAAGCATACCCAGCTGATACCGTTTGTCTTCTTCAGTTTTACTTTTGTGTTTGTTTTCTCCATTTTTCAGCATTGGCTATTTCGTCCACATTGTCTTCAAACTTTACGACGCCATTTCACTTCATCCTGGGAATATTGACATTTTGGAAAAAATGTTCGATTGATTGCAATGCATCCATTACAAGCTATTACAAGAAAATTTCGCCTTGCTGCTTTCACTGTTCTGTTGTCGCATGTATCTGATTACTTGACCCCGGGTCGGTAACACGCAGGCAGTTATCTTCTTGGGTGGTGCCCCTATCAGCCAAACGACTCCGTCTTTCCATAACTTTGAAACATAAGTCATCCCAAGACCAGAAAAGACGCACACATACACCATAATGGCACGTAGCTCGCCCACACCTTATCAAATACGGCGACAACGCGTGGGGCGTCGCCTGAAGGCCACCCATCCATCGTCGCCGTCGACGATGAGGACTCGGGGAGTGTCGGGTAACTTTGCCAGTTTTGCCGCGCTGCTTGATGCTGCGGCAACGTGATGCCCAGCATGCCTCATAACATCTTGGAATCGTCCCACGTAACGAAAATGGCCGATCGACTGTATATCTCCAATCACAAGGTAAGTTTTGTACTTACCCGACAATTATTGAACTAGATATCTAAAATATCTAGTTCAATAATTGTCAGTGAACGCTATTTCCTCCTATCGCATCAAATTGTTCGCGCAAACTAACACTGCCGACCCCAAGCTGCATGCAAGGCTGTGATGTAGGTTTTAACGTTAAGCAAATGACGAGTTTGTGTTCAGCGTGGTGGGTATGGTTAGCAGAGGTGAAAAAGTCAGCTACTCAGCCACGAACGTGGCATGTTAAAAACAAAAATATGTACAGTTATGGTGACAAGTTACGGTACTATATTATCGATGAGCATGGATTATATTCATGATCAGGCCGCTTTGCTTCATAGCATACATTCTATTTCTTCTTCCTAACCATTAAAACATTACACGTAGTCATATTATTCCAGTACAAGTATTAGAAGCGTACCAAAACAACTTAGTAGTCGAGGTAACATGAGGGCTGAAAAAAAACGATACCACACAAGATAAAGTCCATAGGCTTTAGCATTGTCGTGGTAAACCTATCGCCTACGCGACTGTCGCAATCCAGAGACCACCCAGAAACTGAACCCGACGCAACAATTTAATTTTTCGGCGCAGATTGTTTTCAAAGCTGGGTTTAGTGTGTACGTACCTAAGTACCCAGGCGTTGCCGAAGCTGAACTTTTGGTGTGCATTTACGTAAATTGTGTTTCCTCTCTGAGAGTCAGGACTAGCATTGGGAACATGGCCTTGTCGTGGAAATTGTCTGTCCAGAATATTATTATTTTCTGGAAATTATCCACTCCTTTTTCCAAAAGATTAATGGAGTTTGACAATGACTGCCATCTCCTTGCTGTTTGCACATGAGCATGGGATGCTTTGTGGTTGTCCTGGCTGCAAATTAAATGGCGAAGAATCAAGAACATTGAGCATACACATGAAGGCAAAGCATACCGGTCTACTTATCCTGCTGCAAAACACTGCTTTTGGAGAGGGGGACCGCTGGTTGTCATGGTGCATTGTTCCAGGAGGTGCAGGTAAGACTGAATGTCTCTACTAACCAACATCATGTCTGCAAGACATGACAATTTTCCCAGTATTAGACATGACAATCTTCCCAGTATTTTGCTCATATGACAACAATGGTACGACACCTCGTGCATTTTCTGGTGCTGATTTTTGTCCTTTCGTGGGGGGGGGGGGCAATTACCTATATCCCATGTGCATAAAGTTGTTTGCAGTATTTGTATGCATAATATGTCTCAGTTTAAAATATCTGGTCGGCTATTTGCCACACTGTACAATTACAGAATCCGTACCATGCAAAATACTTCTGTTCTTACAGTATGGGCCTTTTTATTTTAAGAATTTCACCCTGTCAATTTGCTGGGTTTGATTTTTGGGTCAGAGTATTTGCCATAAACAGAACTTGTTGCATTGATCAAAAAGGTTATCAAATCCTTGACACCAATGTACAATATGACCTATTATTGATCATCGATCAGCATTCCGTTATTGATGTTGGTGCTATGGTATACCGGAATCCAATTTATATCGGTCAATTTTAATTTTTAGGGAGTCATTGGATTTTGAGAATAACATGTTTCAATACCATGTTGATCAGCAAGATTAAGATGATGTGACCACTGATTTCCATCAGAAATGCATATTTTTCATTTGGCAAGCAAAATAATACTTATATGATGGCTTTGAATGGGATAATATATCATGAAAAGAATGTAAGACTGTATTTTTGGTAAATTTGCAGCTTAGGATAATTTGTGACTTCCTGGGGTTTCTTTTTTCCAATACAATGTTTATGAATGTGGTTAGCATGATGCGTCCACTCATTTCCTATGTAAATTCATACTTTTCAGTCGGCATGCAAAATAATACCAAAAATAATGTTTGAAGGTAACAGCATGGTAACATAGCATAAAAAATAATGTTCAAAAGAAAGAAAAAGGCAACATAACCTAACTTAACCTAGCTTAACCTCCATGCAAGAAGACAAATTTAAACAATGAAGTTTTCAAACAATTTTTCTTTACACAAATTTGAAGTTAAAAACCTAACCTAGCCAAACCTAACCCGACCTAGCCTGACCTGTTTTTGAGAATACAAATTTTAATTTTTGTTTGAAAAATTTCCTCGAAAAAAATGTATTTTTTATAACTGAAAAGAAAAGCCTAACCGAACCTAACCAAACAACCCATTTGTTTGCTTTGTAGGTAAAATGGTATAAATACATAAAGGCAATGGGCAGGTCCAAATGGATTTGAGGATACTACCTAGGGTTCCATGTTAAAAGTTGAAATTATTTGGGGGGGGCAGAGTCAACGTTGGGCGTGGGGCAAGTGCCCTCCCAAAAGCATACAAAGCTACACCCCTGTGGCCTCTATGTGGTTTATCATATTCTTCGGAAGTGAATGCACCATGGAAATATAACAAATAGTGCAGATATCATACCGACTTTACCGTTTTCATATTTCGCTTCCGTTCAGATCACTGATCAGCAAATCAGTGTTTTCTTCACCCTATATCAGTGTAGCGAGCAGTGAGTGCGTCACGTCAGCCTGCAGTTACACATGCTGCTGAATGGTTAGACATAAGTGACTGGATGCCGAATTGAAGATCATATTAGACATTCTTCTTTGTTCCATTTTAGCATTTATCTGGTATAATTCGCGCTCGCACACTGGTGCACCGGTCTTGCTGTGAGCCATCGACATGCGACAGCCTGATGGTGTCTGGTATTATATACCAGACACCATCAGGCTGTCGCATGGCACACTGATGGTCTTGCTGTGAGCCATCGACATGCGACAGCCTGATGGTGTCTGGTATTCTATAGGTGACAGGATGAACACCTTTTCACCTCTGATGGTCAGTGTCGTCTTCCGATCTGCTGATACGCCCGCCGACCTGAACGAGTTCTACCTGTTCTACAAGCTCCCTTCTAACATCACCAACGCGCCGGGCCAGATGGCAGAACGCTCAAGGGCTGTTGCAGCCTGCAGAGGAGCATTCACACCGCCAGAGCATACTGTAGTTTACTGGAACGGAAGACTGATCAAAAGAAGAGTTTATATCATATTGGGCTTAAACCATAAGCTTATAAGTAAATGCTTGTAAGCTGTTCGTCCCAACAACCTCTTATATTGGTGAGAAGGTCGTCGTTTTCTGAATGCAATATGTCTAAAAACCAGAAGTATTCACAAGTCATTCCTTGCGATATCAAACATTGTAATCATATTTTAGTCCCTTACCGGAAACTACACATGTAATCCATATCATCTCATCCATATAGTCCTTTCGATGGCATCTTTGAGTAGTAATGCAATTATTGTTTCTCGCAGGACGCTCTGGGAGTACCAGAACATAGACAGGCCATTCTGATCAGCGCCGGGCAGGACCATGAATTCTTTCTGGAGGAACAGCTTTTCTCGAGACGGAAAGCTGCCGGCAGTGCCGAGTTTGTTGGACGGAACTGGGAAGACCAAGGCGCGAGGAACCACAGCATCATAGCAGCTCTAACAGATTGCAGTCTGCAGGATCACGTTCGCGGACTGTGTTTTGACACAGCTGCGAGCAACACTGGCCGAGTCAGAAGAGCGATGGTTCGCCTACAGGAACTACTCGGTAGGCGATTGTTCAAGCTTGCCTGTAGGCATCATGTCCTCGAACTTGTGGGAGAAGTAGCTACCACACCCTTCGGCAAAACAACGGTACCCAACAAGTCACTTTTTAGCGACTTTAGGTCCAGGTGGTCTCAAATAGACTCATTCACGTCATTAAAAACTCTTTAGCTCAATGCAGTCTCGTTTCTGAACCTAAGGCCTTTTGCAAGGGATATGTGACCACGGCTCTTTCCATGCGGTGACTACAAGGAGGTGGCATTGCTAAGTTTTCTCTGTTGATGAAGTTTGAACCACTCCGAGACGTTCAAAAAGCATTTACTTCGCAAAAATGTATCTGTTTAACAGGCAGCTGAGCTACCCCAGACATGCTTTGGAAGCTGGAGAGGATGGTACGTTTCCTAGCGCTGCTGTACGTACCAGCGTGGTTAAAAGCACCTGTGTCTGCAGACGCACCACATAACAATCTAGACCTTTTCCTACACGTCCTGCAGTGCAAAAACATTGACCGCAAGTAGCGGACGCAGGAATCCGGGTAAAGCAGCGACACATGTGGTACCTGCAGCCTGAACTGTGGGTGTATTTTCCCTCTGTAGCTCGGTAGTAGACTACTAAGGAGGAAATTGCATAGCGGCTGTGAGCGCTCCCAGTGCCCGAAGAGTTCGGGGACACCAAAGTCATGGTGCTCGACGCATCGACAAAGCTGAAGGACCTGGTGGACGAACAGTCATTGTTGGTGTTCTCCACCCTGCATGTCAGTTCCGAGTGGACCCGGGAGGACGACTGCCAGAAGTGAAAGGAAGGGGACAAGAAGCTGAAATAATTTGCAGATAAAGTAAAGGTCGTCAACGACGTGGCTGAGCGTAGTGTAGCCATGATACAGCAGCTCGCAAGCACGCTGACTAAACAAGGTCCAGTGGCTACCACAGGGAGTGGAACAGAATCATCGGAATTCCCGGACTTTCGAAAGACCAAGCTTTCCAAATAGATGGAACCAGGGACATCCGACTGACGGAGCTTGACATAAAGCCAAATCGATCCGTTTGGAGAGTCGTAGCTGCGCTCCGATTGTTCTGAGCGTGCCTGTATACGTATAACATGGCTCTGCAGTTCAAATAAATGTTCCGGAACATGGATGAATTTGTGTTCAATGAACGTGAAAAAAATTAAGATGATTTAAGAACAGAAATCAGAGCTATCGCACATACTCAGACTATGATATGCGTATCTTAGGCTTGAAGACTCTTACGATGCAATTGTGTGTAACACCAAACCCCGTTATTCCAAA
Source organism: Ashinkailepas kermadecensis (assembly GCA_034440615.1). Lineage (NCBI taxonomy): Eukaryota > Metazoa > Arthropoda > Thecostraca > Neolepadidae > Ashinkailepas > Ashinkailepas kermadecensis. The sequence goes on from JAOTOM010005105.1 coordinate 17,718, forward strand.
CAATGAAGTTGTGCCGATCGATTTAACGATTTTTTGTTTGTTTGGGGGGTAAAAAGGGATGGATATCTATAATTAAAGTATAAGACATGGGAAGCTTCACGACCTAAAGCATTTGTATGAAACAAGTATTCTAAAAATAGAATGTGCTTATGTCACGGTGATGCATACATAGCGAATGTCGCGCAAGTGGGCACTAATGATCATAAACCATTGGTCGAGGCGTTCTTCAATCCGATTAACTAATGAGTTTAACACGTGTCCATATATGAAGATACGTGTGTATACTGATACGCCGAGGTATGCAGTTCTCGGCAGTCGCTGTTACACAAGCGAAAACTATTCTACTGTAAACGTCCCAGTTTGCCAAATGTATTCATTGGCATGCTGACACCGTAGTCCGTGATGTCTTTGTTATCCACGTTTGCATTCTTCCTACACCACACGTGATAACAACAACCTGGCCCATGATATCAAGATAATACCGTGATGTACTTTAATGTAGTGTCAAGAAGAAGAACCTTGGGTTCTTTTACGACGCATTCAACCGCTGGGTCATATAGCGTCGCCAACCTCTCGCGCCGATTGGTCGCGGGTGGACTCGGTAATGCCGTCGGTTGTGAGATTCGAACCCACAATCTTGCGATCAAGAATCAGACGCTCTACCAACTGAGCTACCGCGGCCCCCTAATGTAGCGTCAGATAATGGCAGAGTGACCGGTAGCGTAACTACGCCCCCTCCGGAAATATATAATGCGACGTAGCGCGAAAATTCATGGAACTTCGAGCTTCCTTCGACGGAGATGAGGATAGGAGCTGAACGGAGCGAATGAGCGCATTTTCAGCACATTTTTTTTTCGGAGACCAGAACTCGATTCGTCATTTTCGGGAAGGAGAACCGGCGCACATGCTGGGTCACACCTCCGTGACCTGACCTGATATCGACCTGTAATTTGGCATACATATAAAAGATATTGTGCATCACACACGCACACGCATATATATGTGCATATATATATATATATATATATATATATATATATATATATATATATATATATATATATATATATATATATATATATATATATATATATATATATATATATATATATATATATATATATATATATATATATATATATATATATATATATATATATATATATGTGCATATATATACATATAATTATATCGGTCTTGTGCTAGCTTTATTACGCTTGGAATTATTCAGCAAAAAGGGCATGTTGTGGCCTTGATCTGACCTCATGAATTGGCCCGAGGTCACCCAAATTACTTTTCTGCCTTGATTTTATCAATCACCTACGCATTGGTACAGTTATTTTACGTACCTGTAAACAGTTTACAGTTTTTGTAAGATGACTCAACGCGATTCTCAGGACCGATGACTTGACTGACCACATCTAGCTCAGAGACCCAGGGTAACCCGCCGAAAACTGTCACGCCAAACGATCCACATTCAATTACAAGAATCGAGCCAAAGTTCGGGCGACATCGAAGGGTTCGGGAGCTATTCGGGAGAACTTCTGGAGGGGGCGGTAAGAATATTTGCCCTTCTCAGCACATCTAGAGCTAACTGGTTCATTGGCTTGGGATTTGAGGGCGCATGCGACTACTTTCGCCACGTTGGGCCCAGCAATTCCTCAGAAAGCCTGCAGTTAGGTACGAGAAGGCGTTAGCAATGATGACATGGGTGAATTACTTATTTGCACAGTATTGATCCAAGATTATAATTGGAAATGTTCGTGTTTGCACGGGAGGCTATTATCTAGTATGGATCGCTATAGTCGGGGCGTGCCAATCAATTGCCGTGTGGCCGTTTGCCGCAGTGGAGTCGGATGGGCCCATAGTATCACCTATTTCACGCATCGCAACACGGGCTGCTTCACCTTTCCCTGGCGTGTTGTGCGCGACTGAGGCGTTGGCAAGTTCATCCATTTTGATCCCACACGGTCGGCTGCAGCAGAGCAAACAGCGACGGACCGAAGGTTGCCGAGATATCGACGTAGGCTCTCCTGTCCCGTTCCTCAGACGGGCATGTGACGAGAGCAACAGTGTACTCGTGTAAAGTTGCTGAGACACCTCTTCAATTTCACATTGAGAAAGCTTTGGAGTCAAGATTGGAAGTTGCAGAACTCGCATGCAGCGCTAGCTTTGCGGGGCCAAATGAGCTGGCCTATTTGTCCTTCAGTACTGCAATATCAACCAGAGGACAGAGCAGATAAATGTTTTACATCGAAAAATAAAAATGAAATCGTACATGGTCCGTTCCTATTCTGTCACGTTTGGACAAGTCGCTACGTTAGACAAGAGTACAGGCGAATCTGACGAATGTAAAGGTACAGAGCTATTTCTAATTTGGTTCCTTCCATGCAGCACTGTGTGCCTAAAAAAGTAAGCTTTCGGAGTAGTGGGAACAACATCTTAGTTACTCCCTTTGCAGTTCGTTAAGGCATAGCTTATTGTGTTTCTTAACAATTAAATAAAATCATGAGTTACCTTTGTATGAAAGCCACGCCGCTTTTCAGCAATTAAAGTTGACGATGCAATGTTGTTTATTGCATGTTGCCCCCAGTGGTGTCATCCGGCTCCTTCTTCACGACCTTCAGGTCAAAATCAGTATCTCATGCAGCTGAAGTTACAATCAGCCAACCGTGGTAGTAATAAAATGTAGAAGAAACCGTGCTGAGGAGGTAAAAGAAACATCACAAATGGAAAAACTTACGTCATCCCAGTTCGTCTGAAGTCCCATGGCCACCACCAGATATTCGTAGTTGACGTCAACACCTGACTTGGTAGTGACCTTGTTGGATTTAGGGTCAAACGATATCTGCAGGTAGAGGCACGGTGTGAACAGCGGGAACACAACGCGCGGCTACCGTCGGGAGGACCCAGCTGGAATTGCAGAGTCGTTCGGCACCGCAACATGTACAGGTGATGCGACCAACTGCTATTATGTGGACAATTTCATTGACGAATTTTTAAGCATCTCTCAAAAACATATGAAGGAAAAGAAGCGATCAGATTTTGTACGAACCATACACTCCGCTGTGCGTGTAATGGAAATGTTCATTCTACATTTCCTGAAGCTTCTATGTGCAGGCTTTTTTCCGTGACGGAGAAATCCAATTATGCGCATCACGATACCGATAGTGACTGATCGCCGACGAGTACACTTCCACGAGGTGGCACCAGAGCAGTGTCTGCGAGGGAACCACGTGCGCACGTACCGCGTAGTCCTGTATCCAGTCGGCTCCTGTGGGCAGCACGTCCTTCATGGGCCTGCCGGACTGCTCCACCGTCTTCATCCCTCCTCCCACCATCGTCCACATCGGCTGATAGTAATGAGTCTGGCCGCCCAGAGACAACCGTGAAAACGCGATCTCGACTCACTGCACTGTGAAAACGCAGTCAAAACTCAGGGAACAGAGAATGGGAACGCCGCGAACGGGTGAAGAGACCGGGACCCACTGAAGATGTTTAAAATGTGATAACATAGCACTACATTGGAGAATATAAAAAAAAATGTTCACTAGTTTATCCGACGGACTGACCACGAATTGGAAATCGGGTTGGCTAAAAAAGGATTTTGGAGAAAAATGAAGCGAAATCATGGGTGTAGGAATGTCGTAGAAAATGGGTGAACGAAAATTACCTGAAGTTTTTCGTGCAAAGCCCTTGGAGTGAATCTTCGGTCTCCAAAAATGTGGGTTGTGATCTTCTGGCTCTCTTTGTTCCTGCGCTCATGGGTGGACCACTTCCTTATGCTATGTTCAATGTTTTGCCAATCAGAATCAACCACAAAATATGGTGAATGTCTTTGGGGAAGACTGGTAAGCATGGTCTGTCACATCTGCAATATCTTGTTGTATGATAACGGCTGTCGAATGGTTATATGTTGGAAAACATGGTATGGATATCATTCTTTTAACGAATGGTGCACTAACTTTCATTTTAGTTTGCAGCTATAGAAATACTCATGGCTTCGAGGCTCTACCTTGAATTGCGTATTTGAATATTGCAGGCCGAAATTCATCCTGGACGTTGCAAGCCCGTTGGATTTCATTGCACGGCGTCTACTTTATAGTTGGTCCTACGGTTTTGTGCAAAATTCACATGATTCTAATGCTGAAGTCTGATCTTCCAGATGCCCCCACGTAATGTTTCGCGGGTGGTAACGGTTGTCCTATTTCGACAATGCTCATCATGGAATAGAACGTTTTTTCTGTCGAAAATTCAGATTTGCAGTGTGTACTCAACATGTTTGTGACACGGACACTGCTGACGGTGTTCTTGTGGGTAGCCCGCCGTATACCACAGCATGTGCTCGAAAGCCTACTCGGTAGAAGTGGTGCCCGATATGTTGCACAAGATTGCCCGTCACAAAGGCGATCACCGTATCTGAGACGGTATGAAACGTCAGCCACGCGATAGGCCAAGCAGTCTTGTATGCAACAGCCGAGCCTGACAGCAACCCTTGCCCCCTCAAATCTGACCCAACCGCGGCCAGGTTCAGGATACTGAAGATTTCCAGGAAGAAAAGCAGACCAAACAATGCACTGCAAAACCAGCTATGTCGCTCGAACAACATGCATCTCCGTCGATTCGCCAAACGTATCAGTTCGAGACAATACAAGTATGTGGGTTTGGTGCTGCTCAAATTGGCTAAGCTGTGTACCTCAGCAATGTTCCTCTTCCGTTATGCCAGCAAGCCTTACGGATCCAGGACACTGTAATATAGCCCCTACTGCTCTCTGTCGCTGAAGTTGGCATGTACAGAACATGACCTCTGCGGAACCAGTGACTGCTAACTTGCATAACCAATGATGTGCTTAGAAATCAGCCAAGTGAAGGGTACACGTGCATACATACATGTTTTTACTTGATGGCCTGGATTTTTAGTTTGTCATGCGAAAGAGCCAATTTGCCTTATTAATCCAGCAGGGGTGTGACCTGATTTCCTCCTCGTCAAAAGCAAGCTGCAATACGCTACTTCTTATGACAGTGCGCTGGCTTATCCGAGTCGTACCTGCTGACTCCGGTTCCTCATGCCTGCCAGACAGGTGATATTTCTTGGTGGAAATGAACACACCACTTTCTGGACACTGAATCGACATCCATTCTCCCAAAGTTTCGCCATAGTGCTTCTAGATGTAAGTTTAGGCAAAACGCATGCATCGTTTCGAACATTACCATGTTTAGCAAGTATTAGGCACACGCTCCCCATTACAGGTTGTGATACGTGCTCATTTAGCAAGTATTAGGCACACGCTCTCCATTACAGGTTGTGATACGTGCTCATTTCGTAACGCAACTCCAGGAAACGTGAGGGCATGTGTGATGTGATCTGTTGTACAATACCAACTGCTGACAGCATAGGTATCATCACTGTCAGGAAAAAAACATGTGTTCTTAGTATAGCACTGGTTCCAAATGGAGCTCAGAGGCAGGGAGAAACATGTCATATGACATAGTTTGATAGCGAATTTTCCACCCCACTAACGATAACCATTTTCGACTTCACACCTACTGAAAAGCACCCTATTTTAACACTATGTCCGACCCTTCCGACACAGGTCTGTCAGACCCTACTGACCCACGCCTGTCTGACCCCGCCGACCCATGTCCGTCTGACCCAGCCGACCCATTCCTGTCCGACCCTGTCAACCCAAGACCAGTGGCCTCTGGGTAGTGTTGCGGACCTCTGTCCTAGATACGGCCTCAACCCATGCACCAACCCTCTGAAACCGCGGGAGAACCCGTGTTACAGTGTTCAGCCACAGCTGTGGCAGCAGCGACTTGTTTGGGAGTATGCCGACACGTCAGCGGCCGGCAGCCGTGTGCTGCCCATCTCGGTGGTGTGTTCTGCCAGGTTAGCGTCTCATGCTCGACAGCGTAGCCAACGGCCGCCAAGACCAGTCATCTGCCCCACGTCATGGCAGACGAATGCAGCAACATGATGCAGCCGGGTGCAGTACACAGGTGTGCGCTCTGTGCGGTAGCCGACCAGCCGTCCCGATAGATCGCCGACAGCGCCCGCCTGTTCTGCACGTCCCACCTGCTTCGCGCACTCACATGGCCCCCGGCTGAGTTAGCTGGCAACTGGCCCAATGACGCCGGGAACGTGGCAACCAGGAGGCCGTGCCGGTACGTTGGCGGCACGCTAAACTCTCAGCCAAAATTCCGCTGTTCAACTGGAATTTGCAGATTGGGTGGTGGGACCAGGGTTCAAGCAACAAGCTCTGCTTCGCATTGGGCCCCGTTCCAGAAAGCCACCCAGCGAACACTCGGATTGAATGTCTTTAAGAAAAAGTGTAGATATTTATATGAGTATCAGTTGCGAACTGCGTGATAGAAAGGAAGTGGCTGGTTGGAGGCTGCCTTGCGCCGATTTCATGGTAATATCTATAGCCCCAGACTCCTGGAGTATACCCCGTTATCAGCGACAGATTTCCCCGAACGAATGCTGCCAAGTCATGCCTGAACCGCCACACACAACCACTCCTTTTCTTCAATGTTTTTTTTCGGACATGAAATGAGTTCTGGTTCCGAGGCAACACTGGATCTGATCCCGCCTTCCAGGAGCAACCGTTCTGGAGAAGCGGATGGGATCACATCCGGTTTGTATATATATATACACATATATATGCATGTATATATATATATATATACATATGTACACATATATATATATATATATATATATTAAAATGGCAACCCTAACCCCTCATCTGTGCCAGCCACCCGAGGCCCTATCCCATTGAACCTTCACCTGGGCTGGCGGAATGTGCGACTTCCACCCCCTACACCATTCGCCTGTGCCGACCACCTATTACCTATGTTTTCCACACCCTTCATCTACGCCGACCACCTATGACCCATCTTCCACTCTTCACCTGTGCAGGTTCGATGACAGCCACCTGCCCTTTCCCCAGTTTCCTTGCGAACTTGGCGGCGACGCTGCATCCCCCTGATCCTCCGCCGACCACCACCAGCTTGTACCTGACGAGGGAGAAGAGCATTTCACCGGTGTGTCGTGAGCAAGGCGGCATGTGTGGCCGGGTGTTCGTTCACCTGACTCACCCTCGGCACAACTTGTCAGGGTTGTGAATTAGAAGCCAAACGTTTCCAAGGCTATTTATCGGTTGCTACATTCCACCCGGACTCTGATAAGCACCGCTTTTGGTAATCTGCCTATTGGCTGCTAATCAGGAATTCTCACCCAGGTGATGCATCAAATAATATGCACGACCGCCACTATTCACCAATAGAAATCATGGAAACAGTAATATGCATCAGTTTTTTGTATTGTGAAATTGAGCAATGAGCACCTGAAAATGAAGTAATTTTACATTGTCCACAACTGTAATTACAAAACGAGAAAAGGACATCCTCATCATTCCACTAAGATCGCCAAGTAAATTTTAACCGCAGAAGAGACGGAGGAGCACCATGAGGTGGAGCAAGATAAGAACAGTCCAGTGCGGCGTGATATGTTCGCAGCACCTTGGTGGCTAGTACGAGAGCAATCTGCTCAGATGTACAGTCTGATCCCAGACCGCCGAAGCAAACCGTCCTGGTAGTGTCTAATCCAATCTCTGTCGCTCCAACTCAGTGTATGACCTCGGTGGCACCGCTGCTGAACCGGACTAGCCATGGTGCACCGTCTGTCCCCATTCACCCTGTGCTGTGCACACGGTCCGTTCCCAGCCACCCCGCTCGGCGCTCACGCTTCGTCATCAGCTACCCTGACCGGTACACCTATGTGTTCATCTAGCAGGTTCGCATGGACATGAGAGTTTCGAATATCATGAATGAGCGCATATTGTCCACAGTGACAACAATTCACGCCGAAACAGAAACAGAAAAAGTACCTTTCCGTGATAGCATGTCGTAGTACCGCGCACTATGGAGTCGTACCAGTATACGCCTATAAATAAGGAAAATCGCATTTTATGATTTCGTAGACTTTAAATGACAGTATTGCGGCACACTATGGACACATGAGCGACGCTTATGCATGGCGTTCTTATAAATGCTTGTTCACAATTACTATTCATTGCTTATCAGGTAAAAACACCAAGCGAAAATGTCATGCCGATATGGATAATACGTGCTCATTCACAGGTGTTCATTCAGAGTAGCCTTGTACCACACACCATAGCAGACGAGTAAACAAAATAAAAACCGTTGTGCATTGGGATAGTTATTTCACGATCCCATGGACATGGCAGGACAGAATTTCAGCATGGCATGAACAAGTCAGTCGAACTTCTGATGTTCATGAGTGTATGTATAAACTCATTCTTCGCAACTATCATGCGTTATTAACCACACCAAAAAGTATGACGAGACCAGGCCCAAATCCTATAGTTTTATTTGGAGAAATACCTCGAAAAGACTCGAGCACGCTGTGGGAGGACGCTGGCCAGCAGCGGCTGTGCATGGCTGCTGTGAGCGGCCAGTGCCGTGGACAGCAGCGGCTGTGCATGGCTGCTGTGAGCGGCCAGTGCCGTGGACAGCGGAGGCTGTGCATGGCTGCTGTTAGCGGCCAGTGTCGTGGACAGCGGAAGCTGTGCATGGCTGCTGCGGGAGGCTAGTGCCGTGGACAGCAGCGGCTGTGCATGGCTGCTGTGAGCGGCCAGTGCCGTGGACAGCAGCGGCTGTGCATGGCTGCTGTTAGCGGCCAGTGTCGTGGACAGCGGAAGCTGTGCATGGCTGCTGCGGGAGGCTAGTGCCGTGGACAGCAGCGGCTGTGCATGGCTGCTGTGAGCGGCCAGTGCCGTGGACAGCAGCGGCTGTGCATGGCTGCTGTGAGCGGCCAGTGCCGTGGACAGCGGCGGCTGTGCATGGCTGCTGTTAGCGGCCAGTGTCGTGGACAGCGGAGGCTGTGCATGGCTGCTGCGGGAGGCCAGTGTCGTGGACAGCAGCGGCTGTGCATGGCTGCTGTGAGCGGCCAGTGCCGTGGACAGCAGCGGCTGTGCATGGCTGCTGTGAGCGGCCAGCAGCCGTTTCTGTCGGCGGCTGCCGTGGTGGACGGCATTCAATGCGAATGAATTGTGCTAAAGTTGATGGGGTAACGGGCTGCCGCAGTGTGTGGTTGCCGACATTGAAGGTTGGAGTGGATAACGGCTGCGCTGCGTGTTAGCTGCCATGAACAGTCTCTTTGGTGCAGGGCTGTAACGAAGGATGGCTGATACCATTGGTACATACCGTACAGTGTGGGCATAGGGGAGAGGAGGATCAGGACCCATGCCCCTCCCTCCCCCTATTTGGATGGAATGATATGGCAAGAATCGACTCGGGAAAAACCCTGCTCACATCTTCATTCATTGCATTTCCACGTGTACATTACCCTTCCAGGCCTCACCTTACTTCCCATGTGTGATCACCTTGAGGTAAGCACAACAGCACAAGCCACATGCCGCTTTTATCTGCACGATGTTTGCACCCCCTGCTAAAGCTGGGCCCATCTTGGGGTAAAAAAAATCCTCTCACGGGTCGTGGACCCCCAAGAATCGCGTCGGGGCTCGGAAATATTACGCCGAGGCCACGAAGAAAATCACGGCTGGACCTAAAAAATCACGCCGAAGTACCCCAAGATCGTATTCGGGCCCCAACTCCAAATTTTCCATGGTGTCCAACAGAAAAATTGCGTCGGGGTTCAAAATAAATACAACGGGCCCAAAAAATCGAGATCTGGCTCCAAACATTCCCGTGAAGGCACCCAAAACATGTCGTAGAGCTTCCAAACTGGCACGTGATCCCGAAAAAAATCGTACCGTGGCAAAAGTGTCGCGCAAGGCCCTCAACACAACGCGACGCCCCAAGAATTCGCGTCACACAATTAAACACGGCGGGGCCCTAAAAGCACACCCCGGAAAACCGAAAGCGTACCGCGGCTTTACAATACGTGCCATAAAAGCGACATGACTTTACAATATGCGCCGGAACCCTCACTAAACACACTGGGAGATCTCAAGAACACATCAGAGGCCCTCAAGGCGCATCGGGGATACAAAGACTGCACGAAGGTCCCAAAAAGAGGTCGGGGCCCGAAAAAGACAGACAGACAAACAGACAGACTTGTATTGAGGTAATGCACAATGGACTTGTGGCTATCACAACCTCGCGTTAATTAGATAAAACAGCACAGCACAAAAGGTCAAATCACATAACAATTAAACCGGTGGTCATACATGTCATAATATTTTCTTAAATAATACAAAAAATACAGCAGGGCAAGCAGCAAATCAGTCCGGCACGGGCGGCGCGTTAAACAGGTGCCGCCGTAGGTGGCGATCAAAAATCGGCACGGGAAGCCGCATCAGTTCGGGTTGCAACGAGTTGTACATAAGTGGTGCTCTGGAGCTAAATCGCCTCTTCCCCATCTCAGTGCGGGACCGGGTGGACATACAACTGATAGTCCTGACGGATGGTCCGGTCACGAATCTCCGCCACGGTGGTGAGATCATGACCCAGTGACTCTGGGTCACCATGACGACGCACCTTGTGCGTGAGGCACAGGGTGTGGTATCTGACCAGGTTCTCGCACTGCGCCAGCCCAGTCTCCTCAGCAGATCCGAAACATGGTCAAACTTTTTGCGGCCGAAAATTACTTTCGCCGAGTAGTTCATATTTTTTTAATGCGAGATAGGTTCTTTTTAGTTACGTTACCATACATAGAAATACAGTAGAGGATCTGCGAGAAGACCAGAGCGTTGACCAGCGCGGAGATGACAGCAGGTGGAAGGTGTCCCCTTAGATGCGATAGACCACCCAGAACTCCAAAACAACGCCGAGTCACTTCTGAGACGTGCGAGTCCAAGCTGGGCGATCGATCGAAAATAAGACCGATATTTTTGTTTATTCCGAAATGGTGGGTAGATAGTGATTGCGAAATTTCACCGTGATATATGGTAAGGCACGCAGCTTTTGTGGGCTGCCCAATAGCATCAGCTGTGTCTTAGGAACGTTAATTTTCAGTCCATTTGCTCGAAACCAGATGTCGATGGAGGCCAAAACTGTTTCCATATGAGCGACATTTTGAATATCAGATCTCTTACCACTGACCAAAATTTGGGTGTCGTCGGCGTATTGGATAGCCACTGCGCCTTCGGCGAAAAAGCTGAGGTCGTTGGCGAAGACGCAGTAGAGGAGAGGTCCGAGATGATACTTGAAAAAAATGCCGATGAGTTGGGCAACGGGGCAGATTTTTTGACGATACCCAGACTGTCAGTAAGGCTGACACTCCGGGTGTGATTCTGAAGATAAGCCGAAAACCAGGACGTATCGATGGTTAGAGACTTAATTTTGACAGGAGTTTTGAGTGGTCCATCACATCAAAACATTTGCTCAAATCCAGCAGGCAGAGAAGGGAAACCTCTCCATGGTCACATGCGGATATGATCTGGTCAGATATGGAGGTCAGGGCGGTTTCCGTCGAGTGACGAGAACGGAAACCGTGCTGAGTTGGAGAGAGGAGGTGGTTATCCGACAGATAATTGCACAGCTGCTGGTGGACGGCACGCTCTACAATTTTCGCAATGACTGGGACGATGGAAATAGGACGGAAATTGGAAGGGCTAGAGGGATCACCGGATTTGAAGATGGGATGAACGTGGGAGTGCTTCCAAGAATCACGAACATCGGATTGAGTAATGGTGGAATTGACCAAATGCAGGAGCACCGCACCTATCGAGTCGAAGCACACCCTGAACATGTGGATGCTGATGCCGTCCTCGCCGCAGGCCGACGAGCCGTTCATCCCAGAGACGACGGCTCGCAGCTCAGATAGCGACAACGGCACCAGGGTAAACGCAAATTCACCGACACGCGGCAAACGGCAGGAAATACTCGGCGTCGCTCCCACACTCCTAACCTCGTCAGCCACACACGGGCCCACGCGGACACAAAATCGGTTAAGGTCATCAGCTGTCGCGTCGGGCAGCTTGCGAATGGTCTGCTTGCCGCCGACGAATGACCTGATATGGCGCCACATTGACCTCCGCCCATCCTCACGGATGCGCCGCTCAACATCGTCGCGGCTATCACGCCTAATCGTCGATCGTACAGCTCGGTTGGCGTCCCTGTACTCCGTAGACTGGTGTCAATAGACAGCCAGCGCACCACGGCGGAGACACATCAAAGCTTTGGTTCCATCCGATACAACCGGGGCGCTATGGTTCCTGATTTTCTGATGATCTGGTCCCGATGGGAGCATGGATGTCAATGATGGGTAAAAAGAGGGCAGAAAACAGTCACACTTCATCGTGACGGAGGGAGAATTAAGAACAGAACTCCAGTCAGCCCCCCCCAAAAAAAAGATCATGAAGCAAAACATTCGGTTCTGTACGGCGAAAGTATCGGGAGCAAACAGTGGTGCCGCTCGATCTAGATCTAGGCACATTGACAGAAACACGAACAAATCTATGCAGACTAAAGTTACAACATTTTGTACGGCAGTGCTTCACAATGTCACGACAGTTGGTGATAACTACGTCAAGAAGAGAGCCAGCTGAATAGGTGGGCTAGGTCACACACTGAAATAATTCAAAAATAAGATCAGATAGCGCACGCCTGCCTAGGTCTGAGTCTGGCTTACGCAAGTCACAATTTAAATATCCGCAAATAAAAAGTTCGGACTTGGGGTAGTCCACAATCACACGTTGGAATTGTGCTTCCAGGTCTGCCAAGTTCGCTTTCAGGTCGGTCACATTCCGTCTCGGTGGACGGTATGCGGTGCACATAATGAATTGACGCTTACTGTCTGGCTTAACTAATATCCACGTCTCCAGCTTGCTGTTGGGATGGTTGACAGCCGTTGTTATTTTCAGGAGATACGCGCTGATGCCGTCCCTGGTGGCCAACGCCACTCCACCATACCCTCGCCCGTCGGGGCGATCGGTCCGGTGCAACTGGTACCCAGGCGGCAACAGCAGTCTGTTGGGCGTCGTAGGCTTCAGCCAGGTTTCGTCCAGGCATATGTCATACTTGTTACGATGTAGTATGTCAGAAATTTCCAGTAATTTGGGCTTAATGCTTTGGATGTTAAGCACGCAAATGGTGAGTCTTGAACCGGGAGCTGGCCACAGGTTCCTCTCTCGGCGTTGGGCGACTTTGCTCCCACGCTTCCTAGCACCGGACGCGCGTCTACCGCGCCTGCTCCGGCGAGGGTGGCCGCCGGAGCTCGCTGATAGGTCGCCCGGCAGCGCTGATCCAGTGCTGGTGGGCACGCAGACACCTAGCGACACCTAGCGACGTGCCGCTGTTTCCAAGGTCACGGGGACCGGCGCGAGTCGAGTGCCGGGCGAAGGCAGGCGGGGGCAGGCGGGGGCAGGCGAACAGCAGGGGCCGCAACCAGCACGAGCGCGCGCACAACAGCCAGCGGCACAACGAGCCCAGTAAGTCACGGTGACTGGGAACACGCATCAGTCCCATGATGTGATTTAAGACGATGATGTCCGTCGTCGTCCGTCAGAGCTGGTAGGTCGCGGTCATCGACGGCGATCGTCGACGACCGCCGTCCTCTAGTAGAGCCGGATCGACGCTGCTCGAACTCGCTCACGTTCAAACGTCACAACCCCCCCCTCCACCCCCCACCCCCACAGACACACACACAAGGACTGGCACCAGAGGCACGGGTGGGGCGAGGAGCGCCGGCGCCGCGACCCGACCCTGGGAGCGGCGCGGGATCGACTCTGATCCCAGTGTGCACCAGTGTAAAAGTGACGTGATCCCAGCTGTGTATCGAAGGAGGAAATTTACCCCTCCCCTGTAAGGTGGTGGCCCAAAAGAATCGCGCCGGGGCTTGGAAAAATCGAGCCGTGGCTCAATGAAATCACGCTGGAAATCAGAAATCGCCCAGATTGATTTTTGGTGTCCTTGGTCAATTTTAGTATCGCTGCAAAATAACAGGGATGCCAAAAACCTTTTGATATTGGAGAGAACTAAAATCCGATGAACTAAACACGATTGTGGTAGGTTGGCCCCTCCCCCCCCCGCCCCCTGCACAGGAATATTGAGTTGTGACTAATGGAAGGCATATTACTTATTATATTAATATTAATCATATATTAATATGAATAAAATTGGCCCCTTTTAACAAAAATATTGGTCGAAATGCGGCGACTACAGAAATAATGGAGATACGTGGACACTCTCCAAATCCCCCACCCACAGACATAAATCCTAGGTACGTCACTGCACTGAAGTAGTAAATGTTCCCATTGATTTCCAGTGAATTTTGTTTTCTGTGGAAGCAAGAACAATCGTAGCACTACAGCACTGCGTACCGCATCAAAATTCCCGTCAATTATCTTCAAAATGGCACGACATGTCTCGCCAACTATTCGTATTATAAAAATAATGCACAAGTCCGTAAAAAAAAAACAAATGGAGCGCCAAACACAGGATCAAACCACAAACCGTTCAGATCTTGGCGTGACGGTCAAACACCTCGGCCACCAGCCAATTGAGCCACAGACGCGGCGGCGTGAGTGCGCGACGTAGGGACCATGTCGACTGGGGAGGGTTATCTAGTTGGATACTGTCCGTTACTAAGCCAAGTCTGAGTCGTTCAGAGGTCATACTGAAATAAGAATTTAATAACCTTGCGAAAATGTGTGATTCCTCACACGCCATCTGACATTGGCCCCAATATAGTACCACCGATGGGTGAACAAAACCGGTTTTCCGATGATTATCGCACGGAACAAGCGGCCTGATTCTGGTCACGTGACCAAAATAGTGCAAGTCATCGGATGGCTGCACGTTGCTAAGCGATCTTGCGTCAGACACAAAGCCAACATAGGCATTGCTCAAAACCGACCTTACGCGCGTTGGCAGAATCTTCGGAACACAGTGACATCACAGCCGCAGGACAGCCTCGATTAGCCGGACGGGCACACGGACACGGTAGAGTGTTTGACGGCACTGCTCAAACTACAGCCGACGTAAATCTGTATTTAAAAACTGCATGTCAATGTTGTACAGCGACGGATACCGGGGCCATGGGGCCGTCACAATCTCCACCTCCCTTGAGCTCCCTGGAGCCAGGGTGGCTGTTGAATACGTTGTGTTTCAACATAGTCAGTGACGAAACACAATACATTTATCACTCCGGAGAGCATTCGGGTGACCGGAGAGTGCCCCTCAGCCGACGTGAACAGCCCCCGGGCAGTCAGTTTATTGCAGTTACATCATCTGTGTCCACACAAGAGGCTTTTCAGAAACCATGTCACTGAGTTAAGAATTGGTAGGGAATCATTAACTACTGCACACACGTCAATGCATCAGTCGTCCGAGAAAAAATCCAGTAGGCACCGTTCCCGCATGTCAATGAGACGCACACTATTTCACATCCATTTAACCAATTCTCATGTATCCATCTCCTTGCCTTGTTCTTTGAAAAAAAAACTCGAGTGTTCCGCATCAGTTGGTAGTCTATTGTACTCCAAAGTTGGTAGTCTATTGTACTCCTTTACCCCAAGCAAGAGTCTTCGTTTGCCGGGGTTGGTTTTTGCTCGCGACAATCGCAGATCTACAATCTGTCTGGGGTCGTGCTCGTGATCAGTGTTGGAAAGCATGGCTCTCAGGTTAAATGGCTGTTCTGTATGCAAAATAGATTTGAAGATGTTCAACTGGTGATAAAGTGCTAGTTCTCCAGCTATTAAAATTCCAAGTCTTTAAATGTCTAATGATATCTGGTCGTACTTCTTTTTTGCAGTCCGAACACGGCCACAAAAATTATTAGTTTCCGTACACGTTGGAGTTGAATTGTGTTACATGTTCCATAAATGGATATGCAATATCGTATTTGGGAGAGTACGAGCGAGTAGATTGTTTTGATGGTGTGACACAGAACACGTGGCACAGAAGCAGAAGCACAGATATGAATCATTGCCATCAACATTCCGGTACATTTGGTTAGTAGCTGGTCTATGTGTGTTTCGTATGTTAGGTGTTTGTTCATGAATATGCCCAGATTCGTTTTTACTGTTCGTATACTCTCGGTAACCTTGGCAACCCCTACTCTTATGCTAGCAGGTAGCACGTCGCGAAGCAAGGTCTGTAAGCCCAAGGCAAGGACTTGCTTTTGCTAAGTTAACCTTTACTTTATTTTTGTTGAACCACTCGATCAGCAAGGATAGCTATCTTTATATGATCTGAATCATATCCGGCAGCTTCTGCTTTTCCCGCAAATTAAAAGTTTAGTGTCGTCAGCGAACTTAGCTATTGTACAGTTATCTGTGAATAGGCTCATGTCATCAGATAAAATAGAAAGGTTGAAGCAGCTGAGCGAGCCTTCCTGGTAACACCGGTTGAAATTGGCTGAGTTGTGGATAAAATAAGAATTCCTTCTATGGTTGCAACTATGACCTTTTCGGTATGGTCATGAAGACAATTATTGAACCAATGCGAGTCTATGCCGCAAAGTTTCAATTTTCAAGCTGTTGTATGATCCATCACGTCAAAACATTTCGACACGTCCAACAATACTAATATAGCAATCTGACCTTCGTCCATCGCTCGGTACACCCTGTCGGTCATAATGGTAGGTATTTTCGAAGTGGTGACGCCGATATCGGTGCTGTGAGCTATTATGCACGTGATTTCTGACAACAAAGTGGTCGTTAACCTGTTTGTGGACTTAGGCCCTGTGAATTTGGTACTAACTAGCAAAAGTGATTGGGGCGCCAGTTCGCCGGATTACCAGCGTCCCCCCCCCCCCTCCCTCCTTCGGTATGGGCGTAATAATTCCACGCTTCCACTGATTTGGCACAATCCCCCATATAATACTGGCGTTTACAACAGCAAGCATTACATGGCGTATTCCGTAGAAAAACTGCTGCATCATGCGGACACTAACGCCATCTATGTCCGTTGAGCGTCGTGGTCTCACGCAGCCGGATGATATATACAATTCTACAATTGTCACGAGCTGAAAAGTAATATTGTGGTTGAAATACGTGGTAGTCGAACAGACAAGCCAAATATCGAATGTGGGACACTGGCGGGCGTGCTAGGCCCCACTTCGACGAAATATTGGTTTAAGATGTCCGGTGTTAATCTGGTGTTGTTTTGGAGCCTCTTGTATTGCCGATGATCGGCCGCAGCACGTGTCAGATGCGGGCAGGCCCTGCTTCCGTCAGCCTGCGCCGTAAGTGTTGTCGGCAGTCCCGCCGTCTTGTAGTCGCGGCGCCGGGTCGCGTCAGCGGCGAGCGCGGCTCTCCGGGCCGCGAGCAGCCCACGGGTGACGTCAGAGGGGCGGAGTACCGGCTGGTCACAGCCGGGCCAGCGGCGAGCGCGGCTCCCTGGGCCGCGAACAGCCCACGGGTGACGTCAGAAGGACGGAGCACCGGCCAGTCACAGCCGGACACGCCTAACCCGGCAGTCACTGGGGTATTTGCACTCGTGCCGGTTGCTTTGGGAGGGACTTGTTTTCGCCTTTGCCTCGTTGCAACCAATGAACGGATTACGTCGATTCAAACGGCATTCGATAGTCCCATAACTTTAATCGAAATAACATATTTTTACATGGAGGTTACCGGTGAGGTGAGATCATGTCAAGAAAAAATCATTCTCGAGAACTCATTTTCTTAACGCAAACCAGGGCATTAAGATAATATAAAATATCAGACGTGGTTGAATACGTGCACTGTGTACCTAAAATTGCCAATGTAAACACATTCTGGCCTCGGGTCAAGTAAGGTCACTTGAGGGGAGAAGGTCAAATTCCCATCTTGATTCAGCACACAATGCAATTCATTTACTAAAACACATTTTCGCAGGTATCTTCAAAAACTGATATAAATATTCGTATATGCTACGGAATTTCCCACATCATCATAATCTGGCATGACACCTATGAGGTCGTAGGTCATGTCGAGTGGTAATATTTGACTGACTCCACGAGTGCACCTTTTTACTGTAAACAAAGCTGAATTTGAAGGAAATGAATAACTTCAAAATGACCCAGGATGACCTAGTTGAGATCGCACCGTAATAAAATGACCTCTGGCACACCAACTGCACCTATATTGATCTGTAGGTATATATTCGTATCATTGTATCTTATAAGAAGCAACCGTCTCAGACGTTAAAATCAACGCCTGCTAACGACTTTTAACGCCATTATAACATGGCCTAAGACGGCCTTGAGGTCAGTATTGTTACACAACATACCGCAGGTGTTCATTTAAAAGTACTGAAAGTCTGAATCTGCTGTCTCAATTGGTTTGGCTGCTATGGAAGAAAACCAAAATGGAGAGGGACAAAAAGCCGCTCCCCACAGTGACTTGCGGGTTAGTGGGCGCCAGTGTCCAAGAGTGGGATGAATATGTGCAGAAATGCATGCACCTTTACGGTTACACACATAAACACTGCCCCAGTTCGCATTACTTAACGTGATGTTAAACATGGCATTGTCGATACCATTCAAACGCCGAGATTACCACGGAATCGCTACCTGTCCGCACAGCCCCATGATGCTGAATCAGTACGCGCGTGAAACCATGGTGTCCACCACAGTAGGAATACGTCTCTCCACCACGGACGACGGACTCGCTATGTTGGTGGGTGGCAACAACATCGAGAAGGGAGGCAGCTGGCTGCTATGTGATATTTGAAGGTTGGATACATCCAAGCTGTAGGTGGACAAAGGTTAACCCAGTTGATATCCTGATGACTGGTCGTCATGTTCAGCTTTTATAATATACGCACTAATATTGCCTAACAATACTAACATTGTGTTGGGATATGAGGGAAACATACACTGTATCTGTTTTTCCCCAGTCGCTCAGGTCGTCTCGCACCTGGAGCACTGTGTTAGTAGGATGAAGATACGCCAATGCGAATAACACATTCCTTTGCTTTTACCTATTTGTACAAATCCCCACAATATTTATAAGTTGGATTCCACAGCTGTGTTCGTGGTGGTGGTCCAGAGTTTTTCAAACTGCTACACCTCTCTCGCTAATACTGCCACTCCGCGCCCGTTCGCAAGTCCACTAGTGGCAGAGCCATCAACTCTGTGTAAATTATGGCCGTGAAGCTGAAGCAGACGTGTGGGTACAGTCGGCGATAGCCGCGTTTCACTAAGGGCTAGCATATCGAGTTGATATACGCTTGCCATATCATGGCGTAGATCTGGTAGTTGGGGTTCCAGTGACTGGATGTTGAGTCGTCCGATCAGAAGCTCTTCCGGTCGTGCGGCGAGTGGTGTGCCACTTGATTCCACCTCTACTTCCTCGGGCACGTGACCCCCTGCCGCGACTTGTGGCTCTACGGAGGCCGTTATCACTGCTGCTGTATCAGTTTCTTTAGATCGTGATGCTTCGTTCGTTACTGTTCAGTAATAAATTATTCGTGAAATTGGGTGGAATATACCACTTTCTGAGCACTGAAAAGACATCCTTTCGAAGGAAGCATCGGCATCGTGTTTCTTGATGTGTGCTTATGAGGTCTCCGTGATTCATTTCTAAAAGTATTTCGTCTGCAAGTATCATGCTTATGTTCAACATTACGAATTGTGATGCGCAAGCATCTCTAAACACAATTCCGAATACAGAGATTATCTATGATGTGGTCTGCTAAACAATAAAATGTATGATGTGGTCTACAAAAGTTTCAAGAAATGAAACGATATTTTAATTGGCATACTTCCATGGCACATTTCGACATCCTACTATACCCGTTTCAACATCTCACACCTAACGAAAAACCATTATTTTAACACTTACTGTTTCCAGGTAGTTTTGTGCAAGTACACTGAACAACCCTTCCTATTGGTTCCTATTTGTATTGGCTATATTTCCCGTCTCCCATTGAATTCTTAATCGTATAAATTAGATGATCCCGTGAGATGCTTTGCACGTGCGCCCTGAAAAAAAAGTGTTAACTCCAGAAAGAAGCAGCTGATGCACGGGTCGCAGGCCGGGCAACGGCTATTAAAATACTGGGCCTGACTGGGAACGTGAGTCCCTGCTCACTGGCGGATCCAGGGGAGGGGGACATTCCGGCCATGCCCCCCCCAAGCGCTTCAAAGGGGGGCCATAGTGTCTTTTGCCCCCCCCCCCAACCAATAAAAGTAAACTAAATTAAAATGCAGTAGCCTTTGCTGAGTTAAAAAAAAGAATAGCTTTCCAGGTGAAATAATCTCCAATTTTAAGGGTATTTTGTTATGATTGTTTGGAAGCCCAATATGGTAGCATAGTAGATTCTGACACATCGAGGAGGGGGGTGCGCTCCAGCATTGTAGTCCAATAAAAAATGGAGACGCTTGAGCCGACCGATCAGCGTTTGACGACCTCCATCGGTCGTGACAATGGTAAACAAACACATTTTGTCTTTAGTGCGGCGAAACCGGTGACATTCACACAAATACCAAATTTGTTTCCCTGTCAGCGGTGACATTGTGATAAAGTAGTATTAAAGATCAAGATTAAAGTAGCAAGAATGTCTTTGTAGAAAATTAGCACGAAAAAATGGAATAACATATGAATAATAGCTTCCACAAGTTTTTCCCTACAGCCTTTACTATTGCCACGATCGGCGGAGGTCGTCAAACGCTGATTGGTCGGCTCAAGTTTATAGAGTTGATGGTCCTCTCAAGCGTCTCCCTTTTTGGGAAGCGGAGCGTTCTACCTGCTGTTCTATAGCCTTGCATCGAGGGTTCTATGTTGTTGAATTTCTGCTTACAGCAAGAGATGACGAAATCAGCAGTTTCATTATTCCTTCGTCAGATAGGTTCATGAAGTTTGTTTAGCCAGTAACGGGCAAGCGGACCCAGTGAGCCAGATTTCGAAAGCGGAATTTGAACAGGATGTTTTGTGCGAGTGACCAGTTGAGCCCAGTTGAGCAGCATGTTTCGTATGTTGGTGTTGGGGTTACGAAGATGAAGAGACAGGCTACATTCACTAGCGGATCCAGGGAGGGGCCATTCCGGCCATGGCTCCCCCGAAGCGCTTAAAAGGGGGGCCCATAGTGTCTTTTGCCCCCCCCCCGAAACCAACAGAAGTAAACTGAATGAAAATGCAGTAACCTTTGCCGAGGTTAAAAAATATCGTCTGGATGAAAGAATCTCCAATTTTAAATGTATTTTTTATAATTGTTTGGAAGCCAATATGGTAGCATAGTACATTCTGACACACATCGAGGGTTCTATGCTGCTCAAGTTCTGCTTACAGCAAGAGTTGACAAAATCGGATCTGCCAGTGTGTACACGTGCACGAACGTTGACGTGGTACAAGACGTTGAACGTGAACGTGAACGTTTTCGTAAACAAGAACAAAAATCCCGTAACTTAGAAGCGGTGGAGGTAGGCTGGGGCCCCTACACAGGAAATTATGTTGTCATAAATTATTATTGTAAAAAATGGGTCCATTTGACAAATGGTGGCAGAAATCCGATGCTTTTAACCAAAAATAGTGGGAGAATGGGCACCCTCCAAATCCCTTCGACCACTCCTCTGATGCAATTCCTAAGTACGCCACTGGGGGGAGGGGGAGGGGGGCTGACGCCGAAAACCGAAAGTTGCCCCCCCCCCCAAACCGGTGGGCTAGATCCGCCAGTGTCCCTGCTTGAGCGTCATAGCAAATGAGCACAACAGCGTCTCTGGTGGGAGTATTGTATGGGAATCGATCAGTCTCATGGACGGTCGAATTTGTCCAATTCCTTGGGAGAACTCGTCGCGGAGTGTGTTGAAAAAGGCCACAACAAATATGGCTGCTGTTTTGCTGGGGAAAGTAAGTTAAGTACTTCGCGTTTAAATTTCGCTACGAAGAGAGACAAGACAAGTTGAAATTTGTATATTCACTCATGAAACAATATGTTATACAATATGTATCAAATATATGTATCAAAAATCGGTGCCATTCATTTTGATCATACTCTGAACTTCTCAGCTCGATAACACCACTGCTACACCTCAGACCCTCCAGCCTCTAAGTTTTCGTGATCGAAGACAGGCCGTCAGAGCGTCGTTACGGGTGAAGACCGCCGCACGGTGGCAGTAATCTCGCCCGTACTGCTCCGCCCCTACTGCCGCGCGACTGATCTTGGTCCAGTGATGCAGGTGTAACCTCGGGTGTAATTAAATGCTCGGTTTTTAGTTCCAAAAGCGGATGTAGCCTCCACGTGCAGACCCTTCCACTGTTCTCCGTAGTTGGCATCACGGCACAGAGCGGTCGTCTGTTGCTAAGGCCATCAGTTACTGTTGTGCTGTGAGTTAGTAGTAATCAGGGCGGTTCTCCTGCCAGCATATCTGTGGGGTGCAGACATTTTGCGCTCACAAGATGATTGGGACATACTCGATGTTCGGCACAAGATTAGCAACCAAGATTGGCGACCGTATCCCTTACTAATGGTAAGGGATAAGCTGGTCAGAGAGCATAGGAAGTTCGTATGGGCGGTGTCCAAAGACAGGACAGCCGGATATCATCAAAGCTTGGAACGCAAAACAAGCCGAGCTGCGTACCAAGAAACAAGTCGCAAATGCTGCGCTGGACAAACTACGGATCAATTATTTGGAACATCTTAGACGTCAGGAGGTTCATTCACCAGTGCAAGTGAAATAATGCGTTTTTAGCGTCAAATGCACCAGAAAAGGACAAACAGAAACCACAGTTTGTGGAGATGCGTTACGCTCGTGATACCTATCGTCTCTCCCGAAAAAAAATCATGATATTTTTTACTGAAAAGCCAATATCAAGATCTTTCATCGTCAGCATATGCGATAAATATGTTTGTATACCTTACAACGATGACATAATATATTTATTCGTTTCCGTGACTTTGAGAGCTCGCTGTCGTATTGCTTGTAATGAATGCACGAGTGATTGTGATGCACAGATGTGTCTTAATAGGTCTGACAAACCATGCAACAGCAGTTGTTTTGACATGGCCTGACCACTTCAGTGCGGCGCGTTGCTCCCCGCCCACTTCCACACACCGAGTCGCTACGGTCGATAATTCCGAGCGGTAAGCCGGTGCCGTCCGGTCGCGCCAGCCCGTATCGACGACCCGCCGGTCGGAGCGTAAACAACTAACCTTCAGAGGTGGTGCCAAAGGGGTAGCATTTTCTCAATCGAGCTCAAATTGTCACAGCATGCTTATATTGAATGACCCCATCTTCTGAGTCTATCTTCATTATATGTTGGGTAGTAATGTCCCTCCCTAATGAGACTGTGGTGAAACAATGAACAACTATGTATTGCCTGGTCGGCAATTGTTCGAGAGTTGGTAGGACTAATGGACTGTTCACACCTAGCGTAATCTCGACGCAAAAAAGCCAGCGTAATGACAGACTAGGCGTAATCCCGACGCACTGGGCGTAATATCGACGCGTCGACAGACCAGTGAATATCAGCAAATATAGCAGATATAGCAAATATAGCAGCAAATATATAATCGAAGATGAGCAAATATGGCGACCACAGATTATCCCGAGCAGTCTGTCGACCTTGCGTCAAGGCCGCTGGTGCGCCGAGCGGAAAAAGTGGAAAAATCCAACTTTGTCCGCTCGGAAATCGCCAGCGTTTTGTAGGACTCGGCAGACAGCTGACGCAAGGCCGACGCAATGGCAGAATCGGCACTCATTGGGCCCCATGCTAACTGTCCGCTAGCTTTGCGTCGATTCCGACAGTGCGTCGAGATTACGCTAGGTGTGAACAGTCCTTTAGTCTTCCAGTCTGGTCTCTGCTGGGAAATCCGAGCACTCATCTTGACGCAAGCAGGTTCTTCACTGACTTCACTGACTACTGACTTCACTACCACCTTTCACCGGCCTGCGAAGCACTAGCGATGTTCCTTGACTTTTGGCGACCAAGATTGACACCTACATTACATTTTACATTTTTGAATAACATTTTGTAAATACATTTTGAAATAACAACAATATGTTATTTCATGTATAGGTCAACAAAACTAGACAACTTTACAACATGAACACATTCGACTGTCCATGAAGCGGAACGAAGTCGCATGCATCATAGAATACCGGCTTAATGCGAGCAGAAAATCTGAAACGTCCACGCATGCGTGGGATCCATAACATATACTACAAATACCAATTGAGTCGATAGAATTACGGGTGAAAGGGAACTCAGGGTTCGTCCCCAAACCTCCCTGGTTGCTACTCACGATTTGTTGGCCTGATGCGCCGCTGACACGGAGAAGCTGGCGAAGCGCGGCACCAGGGAAACAGTGCGCGACGCTCTCAGCGTAAGAGCCATCGCGAAAGCTCAGCACCGTCTGTCTATCTGCAGTCGTTGGCAGCCGTGTTCGCCAGCCGCTCGACCGCTTCTGCAGCCCCGCCTCGCCGCCGCCCAACCGCACCACAAGCCATCGACGATCTGCACTTCTGCAGTCGGCTGGCGGGCGGCCGTGTAACCTTGGGCGTCATGGCGTCACGTGCCTGCGGCGCGGCGCCCGGCCAACATGCAACGTGCACGGGTCGCGCCGGCTGTGCGGGGAGCGACTCATTCGTCTCGCCATCCCGTGTCGTCTGGGATGAGTGACTCGGCACGGTCTCACTAGATGGTGGGCCTACGGCAGCCAGCGAGAATAAGTGATACGTCGCCAATCTTGGTCGCCAAAAGTCAAGGAACATCGCTAGTGCTTCGCAGGCCGGTGAAAGGTGGTAGTGAAGTCAGTAGAAAGAACCTGCTTGCGTCAAGATGAGTGCTCGAATTTCCCAGCAGAGACCAGACTGGAAGACTAAAGGACTGTTCACACCTAGCGTAATCTCGACGCACTGTCGGAATCGACGCAAAGCTAGCGGACAGTTAGCATGGGGCCCAATGAGTGCCGATTCTGCCATTGCGCCGGCCTTGCGTCAGCTGTCTGCCGAGTCCTACAAAACGCTGGCGATTTCCGAGCGGACAAAGTTGGATTTTTTCCACTTTTTCCGCTCGGCGCACCAGCGGCCTTGACGCAAGGTCGACAGACTGCTCGGGATAATCTGTGGTCGCCATATTTGCTCATCTTCGATTATATATTTGCTGCTATATTTGCTATATCTGCTATATTTGCTGATATTCACTGGTCTGTCGACGCGTCGATATTACGCCCAGTGCGTCGGGATTACGCCTAGTCTGTCATTACGCTGGCTTTTTTGCGTCGAGATTACGCTAGGTGTGAACAGTCCATTAGTCCTACCAACTCTCGAACAATTGCCGACCAGGCAATAAATAGTTGTTCATTGTTTCACCACAGTCTCATTAGGGACTCGCATTACTACCCAACATATAATGAAGATAGACTCAAAAGATGGGGTCATTCAATATAAGCATGCTGTGACAATTTGAGCTCGATTGAGAAAATGCTACCCCTTTGGCACCACCTCTGAAGGTTAGTTGTTTACGCTCCGACCGGCGGGTCGTCGATACGGGCTGGCGCGACCGGACGGCACCGGCTTACCGCTCGGAATTATCGACCGTAGCGACTCGGTGTGTGGGAGTGGGCGGGGAGCAACGCGCCGCACTGAAGTGGTCAGGCCATGTCAAAACAACTGCTGTTGCATGGTTTGTCAGACCTATTAAGACACATCTGTGCATCACAATCACTCGTGCATTCATTACAAGCAATACGACAGCGAGCTCTCAAAGTCACGGAAACGAATAAATATATTATGTCATCGTTGTAAGGTATACAAACATATTTATCGCATATGCTGATGATGAAAGATCTTGATATTGGCTTTTCAGTAAAAAAATATCATGATTTTTTTTTCGGGAGCGATAGGTATCACGAGCGTAACGCATCTCCACAAACTGTGGCTTCTGTTTGTCGTTTTCTGGTGCATTTGACGCTAAAAACGCATTATTTCACTTGCACTGGTGAATGAACCTCCTGACGTCTAAGATGTTCCAAATAATTGATCCGTAGTTTGTCCAGCGCAGCATTTGCGACTTGTTTCTTGGTACGCAGCTCGGCTTGTTTTGCGTTCCAAGCTTTGATGATATCCGGCTGTCCTGTCTTTGGACACCGCCCATACGAACTTCCTATGCTCTCTGACCAGCTTATCCCTTACCATTAGTAAGGGATACGGTCGCCAATCTTGGTTGCTAATCTTGTGCCGAACATCGAGTATGTCCCAATCATCTTGTGAGCGCAAAATGTCTGCACCCCACAGATATGCTGGCAGGAGAACCGCCCTGATTACTACTAACTCACAGCACAACAGTAACTGATGGCCTTAGCAACAGACGACCGCTCTGTGCCGTGATGCCAACTACGGAGAACAGTGGAAGGGTCTGCACGTGGAGGCTACATCCGCTTTCGGGACTAAAAACCGAGCATTTAATTACACCCGAGGTTACACCTGCATCACTGGACCAAGATCAGTCGCGCGGCAGTAAGGGCGGAGCAGTACGGGCGAGATTACTGCCACCGTGCGACGGTCTTCACCCGTAACGACGCTCTGACTTTTTCGATCACGAAAACTTAGAGGCTGGAGGGTCTGAGGTGTAGGAGTGGTGTTATCGAGCTGAGAAGTTCAGAGTATGATCAAGATGAATGGCACCGATTTTTCCGTCTATCCTCTGAATGCTACATTGCATTTCTGCAAAACAGTGCCCCTCCTTAGTCTTATCAGCATTTGAGTTTGTTATGTGACACTGGCGGATCCAGGGGAAATTGGAGCATGTTCCCAAAACCACCCCATCCCCCAGATAGAGATCTGGCGCCCCTCCAGAATGTTTAAGTGCACCCACCCCGCAGGGACGGATCCAGAAATTGTGATAGGGCACTTCGTCTCTGGAGGGCTGTCATTTCTTCGGAGGGGCACATCGGGCTGAAAAGTTCGCAGGGTGCACTCGAGCAAACTGAAGGGGCGTCTTTTCTTCCAAGGAGCCCCTCTGGTTAAACAATTCGAGGGGTGCACTCGAACACACTGAAAGGGCGCCTATTTCTATCAGAGGGTAGCATCTGGCTGAAACATTCGAGGGAGTGTGCCTTTTCCCGGCCAGAGGAACGCCAATTTACATGGGGGCACATGACCCCAGTGACCCTTCTGTATCCATCCCTGCACCCACGCTCAAAAAGTTTCTTAGGCCGGTGGCGCCCCTCAGGGTAGAAAATACCGCCGTTACCTTTAAGAAAATGGCACCCTTCAGAACAAAAGTGTGCCCTGGACCAAAATGTTGAGTCCGTTCTTGGTATGTGATGCTGTTGAGACTGGCCATGTGAACACGATATGGTAGATAGTTCCTCTAGAACTAGGTGGATACATTAATCAGGACCAAAAGTCTTATTTTCGGGTTCTAAGTTGTGCAGTAGAGGGATAGGAATTGGGGTGAATTGGATGGGAGTGATGCTGGGTTGTCTTAGATTATGTCTTATGTCTTGATTATGCTTATGAATAAAGAATTATGCCAGAGCAGGTGTATCTGACGGTCGATTCAGAACCGGCCTTCTGGCATGTGATGCTGAAGAGATTGACCACGGTAGCACAATTGGGTACATAGCTTCTTTAGAACTCAGGATATGACATTGATTGGAGTTGGGCTCCAGTCTCTATTCGTCTTATAGTGAAAACCTTCATGAAATTCATGGTAACGTGGGAAATTAAGGGCATTATAGAATCATGGATCCATCAAATTCAAAGCTTGGTAGGCCCGAATCACATACAATACTGTTCAGGGTGCGAGGAGACATACGACAGGTGAGCAGACTGTGCGCCGGAGATTCAGCAGTAGCAACGCTATACAGCACACTAAGTACGGAAGGGCACCGATGGTTGGAGGACACTTGCTAGGGCAAGATATTATGGAGAGCAGGGCACTAACCAGGGCAGAAATATAAGCAGGTCAGGACACTCGGAAGGGCACATAGGAGGGATTTGAAGGGGGTAGGATATTCAGGATAGTACAAACAGGGTAGGACATTGAGGGCAACAAATTCAGTAGGGCACTTGGGAGGGCACCAAGGAGGCCAGGGACAGAAGGACTCAGAAGGACACTAAAGCTGGTAGGGCGCCGAAGAGAGAATTCGGGAGGACAGAGCACTGCGGAGGGTGGGAATACCAAGGTGTCCAAATAATCTAGGAGGGTAGGACACTCAGTATGGCAGAGCACTCTGAGAAAGCACCCAGAAAGACAGGACTAGGAAGGACAGAACACCGAGTTGGGCTTGGACAGGGTAGCATGCATAGCAGGGAACTCAGCAGGGCAGGGCATCCAGAACAAGGGACTTAGGAGGGCTCTACACAGGACGGAGCTCTAGGGAGGTCGGCAGCATCAAACCAGGCAGGAGCAATGGCCTGACAGACGAGCAACAGTTGCATGACTAGGCAGAAAAGATCGCCCTTCCCGCAGCGTCCGGTGGGCGCGCGGCGGCGGAATGTGCATGCTGGAGCTGGCAAATACTAAACATTTCGAGACCAAGGCCCGGCCCGGCCGGTGCAGTGTGATGCGACGAAACCCGGTTGGGGCCCGGCCATAGTAAACTGAAGCGCGGTCAACGACACGTTTTTTCTTCAATACATGTGTTTTTTGCGATAAAGCATCACCATCGTTTTTTATCTTTAATTATTGCTATATAGGCGGTTCATATCACCTTGGAAAACCTCGTCCACTCCCAGAACATGAATTGAAAATATATATCTTATCAAGACATTCTTTTTGCATTCTTGTATTGTACTTGCATTATTTGTATCTTGTATTGTATTGCATCTATTATTGTATTCCTTTTTTAAATGGAGTCGGGTCCCGGAAAAAAATAATCACGAAACACTGAAAATCGATCCGGGTTTATAAAAATTCATGATTCCCGAAAGACAACTCGCGTCCGGGCCGCTACAATTCACGTTGCGGTCCCCAAAACACGTGCCGTGGCTCGAAAAATGGCTCCGAGGCCCTGAAAGGTCGGGCTATGGCCCAACATTCTCGGCGGGGCCCCAAAATATGCGTCAATAAGTATCAAAATCGCGTAAGGGTCCCAAATACACACAGCAGGGCCTTAAAGGCACGCCGGGAGCCCGAAAACGTACTAGAGCCCTCCAAAGCACAGCGCCCCCCCCCCCCCGTTCCCAAGCGATAGAGTTTTCAGATATGCGCCAGGGCCTTAAATAAATACACCGGGAGCCCTCAAAAACACACCAAGACCCTCAAAGCACATCGGGTCCTTAAAGCACACAGGAGCCACAGAGGCGGCATAAGAGTCTCAAAAACAGGCCATGGCTAACAAAAAAAAATGACATGGTCCTAGACATTTGTGTTATTATATTAATTAACAATGAAACCTTTGAATGGGTGGGGGTTGAAAACAGGTGACTGAAACAAGATAGTTGGAAATGATGAAAATTACGTTGTCATCAATTATTGTAATTTAATTTAAAGTAATTTAAAAGGTTTTGAAGTCGAAGTCGCCCTTCAAAATTCAACCTCCCCTTCCCTTTAGCGAAATCGTATTGATCCGTCAGTGCAGGCAAGTATATTCTTATCGAATTCAGACTGTTTGTAGACAACATGCACATTGGTGCGGTAAGACGGTAAGACTTACCTCGATTGCAAGTCGCCAACTACCGCAAAGTCAATAGCCATGCGCCCTGGTAAGCGGGAAACAGGAAATGGTAGCACATGTGTTCTCATAACTATGGTAGGAGAATGCCATCCATGAGCGCTTGGAAGAACATTAAAATGGCCCCGCACACTAATTCTTCTAAAGGAGTCTGATGCGGAAATCATAAAGGAAAAGCGTTGCTGCATTGCAAACACCTGCTTCTATTTTCCGCTATGCTTATTTTAAGCTTTCTTCGTCGCGTCACACAAATATGATCTTATCTACGACCTCAGTATGTTCTGCTCTGCAAGCTGAATATGCGGTGCTGACCGAATCGTGCAGTGGTGATTGCCGAGTGATGCAGTGCAGTGTCGAAAATGACCCA
This sequence comes from Ashinkailepas kermadecensis, assembly GCA_034440615.1. NCBI lineage: Eukaryota > Metazoa > Arthropoda > Thecostraca > Neolepadidae > Ashinkailepas > Ashinkailepas kermadecensis. Next base: position 47,623 of record JAOTOM010005105.1, read on the forward strand.
CTGACAACTTGTGGGTTCAGGGTGAAACTGCCGCAGTATCCAATGCATGCTGCTCTCCTCTTCACTGCCCCCATTCTGAGATTACTTCTGCTTACGCTCCCAGGTTACATCCGTCCAGTTTAGTCTCGTTCTATTATCACACGTTCCCTCGATCCTGTTGTATCGGCGACTAGTTTTTGTCAGCATTCCATCGCGTGCGCAATGAATATACGACGCCCATTCGACGCCAATATAAACACGTTCGTGTCATGAAAGCCGTATGAGAACATACTCGACAGTGAAATTCAGATACCTTAGTGCCGCCCCTATTCGAGCGAAGACGACTCAAAGTCCATTCAGCAAGCCTGGTATGTCAGACGAGATTAGACCCGTGATCACGGTCATTTAACATTTTAACACTTGGCGATTTTCTGATGATGAAAATCCGAGATAACGCGCTAATCGATTCCAACACAACCGGAGCGGCAAAACCCCAGTCTACGTCCGTCAGCAGCACAGCCCGCATTGTAGCCCAGATCGTATCTACGAAAACCGATCTGCGTTTTGCATTAAGGCATTACGCCGGCATTAGCTAAGAGCACTGTCCACGTCTCGGCACAACAGCCGATTAGAGCCGATGAAGTCGGTCGCTGACACCTGGCAGCGACTTTCTGTCGTCACCGTAATCCTGTTTGCAGACAATTCGCTACAAATAAGCCGATGCTGATCAGAAGCTGGGGTCGCCGGCTGGGACGGTCGCGCCGCCCAAAGGCGGTCCCAGACTGGTCCAGCAGGGAGGCGCCGACTACTACGGGCACACACATGCCACTCTGCCGGAGGAGGAGGGGTGTGGGTGAGATACAGCGGTCGCATTCTTCTTGAACATCCTATCGACCTATCGACATCAGCTGACGGCTGTAGCTCTCATTAGTGATTCACCGGCTGAGCTGGACGCGCCCTTGCCGTCTCGCTCCGCCTCTGTCATAATGGGGCGGGACATTTTTGCCGTCACGCTCCGCCTCTGTCATAATGGGGCGGGACATTTTTGCCGTCTTGCTCCGCCTCTGTCATAATGGGGCGGTACATTTTTTTTTCGATGGGAGGGAGCGAAAGGCACCGCATGTGTTCAGTTGGTGCTGTGCCCTTCTGTAAGCACACGACCGCTTGTGGTCCTATCGAAAATTTATAGTCGCACCGGAAGTTGGCGTTGGAGTGCTCTTCAAAAAAGGTATGGGACCAGTATCTTATGATAAGAACATACGCTCTATGTTATGTGTAATGAAGACTCTCCTTTGTTATGTCATGTAGCATGTCTGCATGGTTATACCATGCAGCATGTTTGCGTGGCTGCCACCGCAGTGCGCATGAAATAGTTACACCTCTCGTTTTCTTGAATTTAGCATCGCACCATTGGCTGCTTTGAAGAAAAAATCGCCTCGACTCCGGTTTGTGCCGTGAGGTTCCAGCGGTAGCGATGTGAATGTACTTTGGCACACTTACAAATGTGTTCTGTGCTTTGAAGTGGAAGAAATTAATATCGTGCAATGGAAGCACGATATTAATATTTTTGTATTGGCAGGGAACTCCCTGTCTAGCTCGTGTTCCAGCCACACTTTCTTGGGTGCACTTGTAAGCTATGTTGTAGAATAGAAAGCAACTAGTTATTCAATGTTATTAGATATATAGAACAAAGGATACGTCCATGGATATAATTGCACTGTGCATGCAATTGGCATCATGGTTGGCCTATTCATGGAGGCTCAGCACTCAGGAGGTACCACAGCGTTGTTGCGCGGGAAGTTTTGTTCCATGACATTGGTTCCACAGAGATTAATACATTAATTTGCAGGTTTTTCTGACATCTGAAGATGCACAGCGATAAGCATGACGGCGGAAAGCCTGAGGGCAGAACCGTCACCCGGCTACTAGAAGACGACGGGAAGCCTGAAGACCGAACAGTATCCCGGCTACTAGAAGGCGACAGGAAGCCTGAAGACCGAACAGTATCCCGTCTGCCAGATTACGACGGGAAGCCAGAGGACCGAACCGTCACCCGGCTACTAGAAGACGACGGGAAGCCTGAGGACAGAACCGTCACCCGGCTACTAGAAGACGACAGGAAGCCTGAAGACCGAACCGTCGACTGGCTGAGAGAATACAACGGGAAGCCCGAGAGCCGATCCGTCGCCCGGCTACCGGATTACGACGGGAAGCCTGATGACCGAACCATCGCCGGGCTACCAGATTGCGACGATAAGCCTGAGTGCAGAGCAGTCGCCCGGCTACCAGATTACGTTCAAACAATGGAGGTCACAGGTCAGTTAATTCGTGCGAAGCGTGAAAGTGGTGCTCGCAATGCGACATCGTGATGTGTGCAATTAAGTTATCTATGTGACAATGAGCATTCGTTGTTTCGTGGCTTGTTTACCCAATGAAGTGCATGCATTCATTTGGTCAAATAATTGTCATTTAGTTGGAACGGGCTTAAATAGCATGCGTAATTGTATTTATCCCCAGGTTTATGAACACTTCAGCACTACATCACGATTGGTTTGACAAGTCTGTAGTCTATCAAGCTTATCTAGTCACTGAAACTTCAAGTTTTAGGAATAGGAAGTAAAAGTAAAGTAATAGGAACATTCCCCACCATCACACTCTAGCCTCCACCACCGAAATGGTGACACTGAAATATTGAAGCGGCATTGGTCCAGTTTTGTAAACGGGCCATTCTTGGTGTGGATCTTGGAGAAAAGCTGGCCGCAATGTCTGGCAACAAGCATACAACAGGTGCAAGGACGGTATAGCTCTTCATCTTCTTCGAACAATCGGTATGTGTACCGAACGACCTGGAAGGGGACACCAAGTGTTCTTTGCATTGCATTATGAACAAAAGCAAATTGTGTGCTGATCATGGCCATCTCGTCCAGCTGCCATCCACCGCTCGAAATCGAGTGAAAAAAACACGAAGATTTTTTCCAGTGTGTTTTCTATTGCATCGAGTTGGTGTCTCCGAGTGCTGAAAATATTCACGTTTTCCAATTGTTGTTTGCTAATATGGTCTGCCCGGTAATATACTGTCGTGATATCATTTCTATTTTCTTCCTATATCGGCAATTGTCCCATAAATTGAAGGTCGCCACCATAATATGACATTTAAAGGATACCTTTAGTCTCATTAGTGACTGGAAGTATGTTCAGTCACAGTCATGCATATTCCACAACCCGCACAATAGGACTGAATTTCATGCGGCGCATTGCTGACGTGGTTGTGGTGGTTACCGACTGAAAAGATCATGGTTATTCCCAATTAGCCAATCAGAATTCGGGGTCTCATCAGGCTTCTGCACAGAAAGATAGTCGTCAGGGTAACCAGCTATTTACCGCCCATCATTACTATCCTAGCATACTACCACCTACTATATGCCAACAAAAGACGGCATCGTGCATCGGTTATTTTTAATCAATGTATTGACTATAATTGGACTAAGATGTGGTTTGTAATACACAGTGGAGGAAGCAACTTCCACCTTCTCGTCGGATTTCGGAACATAAAGTAACGACATGGCATTCGCCGGTTAGGTGGAGGGATAGGGAACCCTTTAAGGTGTGCTCTGCAAGGTCTCAAGCTAGGATCATCGTAACTAATTCGGATTCGAGATACAAGAATGTTCAATTTCCGTTAGAATTCAATCCGACATGCCTGCTATATACATTGAATGGTGTTCCCGTATAAGAGCTTAATCAAGGATCTTTCTTCAACGGCGGAATGCTTAAATTTAGCTAATATGAAAAAAAAACGAATTATTCCCAAAAATAGTTATCGAAACATTTTTTGAAATATGGATGAAGGTTGTCAACATTATTAAGCCTGTTGTCACGATGTTTGTCAAATTGTCAAGTGTTCATTCTCATTTGATTGCCAGTATGCTTGTTTGCATGCATTTACAAGTTGCTACTACCTATTTTTCAGACGATTATACAAAGTAACCAAATGCTCATATTAAGTAAAATAAAGTCATAAATTGATGACTGAAGGTTTGAAGTTAAATTGACTGAAGGTCAATTGACTGAAGGTCTAATATATTTCGGGCATGGCCCTTCTTCAGAAACAAAGTATACACACAGAGGCATTTTACGCACATGATTTATAGCACATGCTTCATGTATCAGGCCATCTACCAATATTGAAAAAATGGTTTTAATCCTCACCTAAGTCCAAGTATCGGCCATATTTAAATACCAACATAACAATAGATATTGCAACAAGTATATATGAAGCGACCCTAGCAGAGTAATAATGTTCGTGGCTTCCCTAGACACCTTCCTTATAAATCACCCCTATACATCCCTATACACATGTATCACCATGATACGTCATCGTCTACTGCACTCGAAGTGTTCGCGTGTGTGGATGAACGAGTGTGTAAGTGAGTGAGTGAATACGTTAGTGAGTGAGTGAGTAAGTGTATGAGTGAGTGACGAGTTAGTGAGAGAGTGCGTACCTGGGTGAGTGAGTGAATTCCTGGGTGAATGATGGAGTGAGTGATTGTGCCGGTGGGAGAATACGGAGTAAATAAGTCGGCGAGTACAGATGACGTATGCACAGTGTCATGCTGTGTAGGGAACTAATTTTATGAGGATCAATGAAGCTACCATTGTGTTTATGGGTGACTTTTAGTTCCTGATTTCAATGGATTCTGCAATTTTTAGTTCTGCCATGTCTTTACAAATCCGTAAGATTTTGATGCTGAGCGTTGCTGGAGTGATGGTGTTTTCGGGGTGATTTGCGACGAAATGCTCTCCAAAAGGCGTGTTTTTCGTTTTGTTTTTGAGTCTCTGATGTGTTCCATATATCTATCCTAACCATACGTGTTGTTCCTCAATATATGTTATGTGTGCTGACCCTATTCTGCAAAGCTCGCACTTGATTTTGTACACCACATTTTTTGGTGTGACATCTATATTTGAGACCGGCCAGACAGCATTGACGCGCTCTAGTGCCTGCAGAGCATGGTGGAGGGTCGAGGGCAGATTTAGTCAATGTTTCAGAAAGTGTCTTGCAGCTTTTCCAGGCTACGCGCATTGAGAGTGTGGACTTAGTGATGGTTGTGGCTGCTTTTTCGGTCAGAGAATCATCGATAAATTGTCAACTGATGTATATGGTGTCTCCGTATATATGTGAGGTGGAAGCGTTTGTATCGTGGGTGTGTTGACTTGCCGCGCGACGTCTGCATTTATCTTTGCGTGGTAATACTCCGAAAGTGTGTTTTCTGTATCATGCTATGAAGATAGCCTTTCAATAGGAAAATACCTTCGATTTTTTTTCGATACCTCTTTTTGGGCGGCCTTATCAGAACCAAGACGCATTGCTCTCAGCAATTGAGCATATAGAACGGAACCTTTAGTTTGGAGAGGGTGAGCCGATTTGTATGGGAGGATGACAGGAGCTGCCATCGGTTTAATGAACAGTTATGTTGTATAGGTCAAGTCACTGTTGACCGATACAAGTGTGTCGAGGAAGGAAATTTTGCCGTTGGCAGACTGATCGCTTCTCTCTATGGTAAATCTTAGCCTGGGATGGGAGCGGTTCATGTCTACAAAAAAAATGTGTTCAAAGAGTTTGAGCCCAGAGTCCATACGCTGAAAATGTCATCTATATATCTCAAGTAGATGGCTGGTCGATGCGGTGTTGCGGTGAGTAATAATGTTTCGATGGCGTTCATAAAGATCGGCGCTAAATATGGTGCGATACGGCTGCCGATAGCTATGCCATTTTGTTGGCGGTAATATTTTTGTCCGAAACAAACGAACTGACTGAACTATAGATCAGTCAATCACAAACTATAGGTCTGAGGAGCACGTCAGGTTTGTGAGTTTTATGGAGGCCATACAGTTTTGCTGTGCGTGAGGAATTTGGTTTGATAGCTTTGACAATTTTGTCGGGGATCTTTCCTGCCATGGTTTGTATAATCATTTTCTTGGTAGCCGCTTCCAAACGTTTAGTCGGGTTCGTCACCCATGGGTTCATATTGTGAGGTGATCTTCGAAGCCTTTTCTATATAAGATTCCCGTGGCATGACAACGAAACCTTTGCATTTATCCGAGCGTTTTACGATGATGTTGGGATCTTTGGAGGTGAAGAAGTTAGCGTGGCGCGTAGTTGCTCTGGAGCAGGTGGTGCAGTGCTCTGGGTGGAGTAATAACCAGAGTCGCTGCTCATGCATACTATGCACATGGAAGAAACATTACGCAATAAAACATCACGCAATCTAAAATATAAAGCATATTTGTATCAGAAGTGGCTACAGGAGTGAGTCTTTGAGACATCTTCGGATAATGCTTCTCGGTTTTTGTCGCATCGCAGCATGCTTCCTTCTACCCTCCGTGTCTTCCCAAATATTTGACCGCTCTTCACCAAATTTCGCAACCAATGCGAAAGCATTGGTTGCGAAGTTTGGTCATTGCATACACGACGTCGAAGTGTTTGTAGTTTACATTACTACTAAAAGCACGTTCAGGGTAAGTAATAAAGGGGGTAAACGGTTTGCAACCCAAGTTCATGCAATTGGTGGCATTGAGGATATATTGTATTGCACAAGCGATTGAGGGACATGTGAGGAAATGTCGGATAATTTTGAAAGTGAACGGCGTCAATGGCGGCTCCAAGGGAACTCTTTTGGAGGAAAACACGTGAACACCGTCTTCCAACTTCGTCTAACGTTATTAACTGATCTGACACCGGGACACCTTGCGGTACCCATTGCACAGGTATTGCGCAGAGTACTTAAGTGCTTAGAAATTACATGCCTACCAGGACCGGAGGCAGGGTGGATGCACTGCTTCCTACATCTGGCTCTTCTTCCGGACGTGGTGTACTCGTCTCAAACTTAAATTCGTTGTACCGAAATCCGTTGTGCTTATTCCTGGAGTACTTGCACTCCCTCCGAAATTTACCCCGTTTATCTGAGCAGCAAAACTTTCTAATACGATGTGGTTGGGAAGAATTGCGAAAATAATGCTCTTGTAAACGAGCTGTGGCATAGCAAAGCATACGAATAGCTTAGCGCAAATTTACGCTTCAGGAGATGGAATTTTGCGATTCGCGCCAATCATGAGCAATTAACGGTACGGCTGCAAGGGTCATGACACTTCTTGAAGCTATTCTCTGCTAAGGTTTGAGTAAATTTAAGGTAATTATAAAAATAAACATCTTGTTTTTAATTTTCATTACAAACCTAGTTATGAAGCAAATAAAAATCAGACACGTATCAGCTCAAAGCGGCGCTGAGACGTCACGTTATTAGTGCGTGCCCCATCCGTGTGTTTTTCGATTTGGCCGAGTGTCTCGAATTTGTGAAATTGTTTGTTGTTTTATCTCTTGGATTGCGTAGTCAACCTGATTTAGCCTGCTTATTTAATTATCGCACAGTCGGTGTAGTCTAGAAACAATGCACCATTGGAATCACCTCACGAAGAGGAAAGGGATATGTTGTCATCGATAACGTGTCATCGGCTATGTGAATCCTTCGAATTCACAGATACGTTGATACCATATCTCTCTACCCAACCTCTAGCTACTTGGATCACTGATGATACCTTGTGCCTGTGTGCGCTGGTGCTCGAAGTATGTGCGTCAGAAGCGCAAAAAGTGCACCAAATATTCGGCACTTTTCACCACATCGCGTCAGCCGCCAAATCGCAAAAGTGCGATTAGGTGGTTGCCTTGCTCTTGCAAACGGGCCGCGCGATCGGAACTTTTGCGAATCGATCGGATCGGAAATTTCCAGTTACGACTGACCTGCTCATGTAAACGGGGTAATTGACACAGGTTGTGGTAGGATCACAGCTTTTCTGCCCGCTACGACGCCCTGTCCTGTGTATGCAACCCTAGAGCCATATATCCTCATGCTTTCTGTCATTCAGCACTCTAATGGCACCTATTACTAGTACTAGGATAACGCAACGTTTTGACGCTCATTTTACTTTGTCATATGATAGGTCATGTTAATTGTATGTTATTGCACCCAAAGCTCATTATAATGTTGTTTGTATTGCCATGCGAAATGTTCTAAGAAGCCATCGGTAGCGCCACGGACTTCGAATAAGGGGAAGGGTTTTTGATTGTTGTTCGATCAAGTCCGCCACGGACTTGATCGTTTTTAGATCGTCTTTCCATGCAACTCCGATAGGCACAATGTTAAATTTTTCGACGCCTCAGGGGTCACTCCCCCCCTCACCCTTGGCGCCGCCATGCAAGAAGCAATGAAGCCCTGAGAATGTATTATAAATTAAATGATAAACAATGTCAAGCAATTATCATTTCACCAGTTGCTTACTTCGATTGTCCAGATATAGCTCATAATATGAAAGCAACGGTTCTTGCTGAATGAAATACGACAGTACAGAAGCATATCTTGCAGCATGTACTTACAACATATCATGACCACATCGTTAATGTGTTCATATTGCAATGGAAGTTCATGTTTTCTTCCCTGAGTGGCTAGAGGCATGGTTCAGTTGGTAAGCTCACAACGGTCTGACATCATGACTATTCCGGCCAGAATAAAGCAAGAAGTAGATTCCCAGCGTTGAATTCATCAAATGGATTAGGAAATACGTGGTAACTGGACGTCGTCTACCACTTTGCTCCGCTCCAACACTCCACTCGTGGCCCTGCTGAAGAAAAGTAAGCTGAAAAAGCAGGTTCAAAGATTTGCCCTAGTTAACTTTTCGCTGGTATTATTAGTTCCCAAGTATATGATGCTGATCTTTTCAATCTTTAGAACATTATAGGAGTTAAGGCTGCCAAATATACCTCGTGTTTTTAATCCAATACATGTATGGATGAACGTCTATCGTGACATAGCCTTAGCCTAGGAAAAGATAGTTTACAAGATTACAAGGAAACATGGCGTACGACTTCAATCCTGCAAGGATGCAATGCAGCAGTTACAACGCAACAGTTACAATGCAGCAGTTACAACGCAACAGTTACAACGCAGCAGTTACAACGCAACAGCTACAATGCAGCAGTTGCAACGCAACAGCTACAATGCAGCAGTTACAACGCAACAGTTACAATGCAGCTGTTACAACGTAACAGTTACAATGCAGCAGTTACAACGCAACAGTTCCAATGCAGCAGTTACAACACAACGGTTGCAATGCAACAGTTGCAACACAGCAAGTACAATTGGCTGCTGTTGTTCGTTGTGTTGCTGGACCACTAATAACCTCGTTTCCTTGTTAAGCCGGGTGGGTGCAAGCTACAAGCTCCGAGATGGATCCGATTCTCACCATAAGTGCACTTCTGGCCGTTTCCGGTAATTGCCATTGTGTCTACGTCTGTTCTGAAATGTGTCTGCAGCAATAGCTATTGTCAGCTCTCACAGAGGGATTAGGGACGCACATCAAGACTGCAAATAAATCAGAACAAGCAATGATCCGCTCGCCTCGCTGAGCAACGAATGGCAATTGTCGTAGTTATCCATTGCTGTTGGGTCATTGGTTGATGGGTCCATTGATTCGCGAGCTATTTAGAAATAATTAGGCCGAACAATAGAAAACAACACAGCCTCGGCAGGGATGCGAATTAGAAACACTCGAATTGTGATCGCTTGAGGACGGATAAATATTTGACGAATTGCGTGGAATCCGCGCACTTCAGAATCGGCGGCATAGCGGAACGTGAAAATCAAGGTCGGCAGGGCAGTAGAGTAGTCGTGGTAATGACGGCCCTGAGATGAACCAGAGCGCTAAACGAGGATGCTCATTGCGATCAAGGGCGAAGTCCAAGGGAGTCTACTGTTGCATGCATACGAAACAGAGGCCACACGAAGGACACGGCGCAGTGCGACCCAGTCTCATCGCCACGCTTTCGAAACTGTAATTCTTTTGTTGCAACTTTCCAAAGATGCCTTTACCGAGAATTATGCTTGCTATTTCAATTTTTATTTCTACCACCTCTTACAGCCGTATTTAAACTGGAATGCTGAGTCATCCTCTTCGTTCAAAAACTAGTCATCACAAAGTCATCTGGTGATATTATCTGACAGCATATCACGCTGCGCCACCTAGTGTGGCCAGTACTATGTCTTCACGGGTTGCCGAAAGAGGGCGGTCTCAGATAATACACAGGCTTTTTACTGCAGTGACATGATACTCGAACCTCTGCTCACTGTTCTACAGCTATACATCCATCTCTTGCCCTCGCTTGTCCAGTGCTACCTTCTACTGGTGTTATATGCTGTCAAATTTAGCAGTCCCTGAATGGCGGCAATCGGGACTGACACCATCTAGCGATCGCCGATTCGTGGCGGTTTCCTGTGGCGGGTGGCCAGATTGTATGTCGCCGACTCATGGTGGTTTCCTGTGGCGGGGTGGCCAGATTGTGCGTCGCCGGCTCGTGGCGGTTTCCTGTGGCGGGGTGGCCAGATTGTGTGTCGCCGACTCGTGGCGGTTTCCTGTGGCGGGGTGGCCAGATTGTGTGTCGCCGACTAGTGGCGGTTTCCTGTGGCGGGGTGGCCAGATTGTGTGTCGCCGACTCGTGGTGGTTTCCTGTGGCGGGGTGGCAAGATTGTGTGTCGCCGACTCGTGGCGGTTTCCTGTGGCGGGGTGGCCAGATTGTGTGTCGCCGACAGCGGCTGAACACCGACGTGGAGGAACTTGTGAAGCTTGCCCCCGTGCCGCTTTGACGCGCTCTCGCTTTGCGGCGACACAATCGCCAAACCGTAGCCTTCAGCGTTAGTTTATCAATAAACATCGGTGACTGAATGCGACCAGCTGTCAGCGCGCGGACGCGCCACAATTGCCAACACCGCAGGGGTGTGTTTATCAAGCAAATTAGCCTCTTTCAGCGCAGATTAACCACCCTTAAAGGGCATTGTTACGTTTTTATTAGGCATATTATTTGAGGAGTGTGGAGATTGGATCGCGCGTCGGCCAGCAATTTGAGACCCTCCTTTTCATTTGCGGCCGAGCTGTCACGGCCGGTTATCAGCGGACAACGGGGTGTTGTACACGGCGGTCGACGACGTGGCCCGTCATAGCCGATCCGGTGTCGCACGAGGCACGGCCGCGCCAGCCTCAGGCCGTGCTCGCTCCGCCCAGCGTCTCGGCAACCCGGCGCCGGCCCAGCCGTCGGCGCTGTTGGTGAAGATGACCCCCACAGTCGAGTTATCGCGCTGACGTGACTGCTGACGTCACTGCTGACGTCACTGGTGGTGAAGATGACCCCGACAGTCGAGTTATCGTGCTGACGTCACTGCTGTCGTCACTGCTGTCGTCACTGCTGACGTCACTGCTGTCGGCGCTGTTGGTGAAGATGATCTCGAAAGTTGAGTTATCGCGCTGACGTCACTGCTGACTCTACTATTGGTGAAGATGGCCCCCGACAGTCGAGTTATCGCTCTGACGTCACTGTTGGTGAAGACGACCCCGACAGTTGAGTTATCGCGCTGACGTCACTGCTGTCGTCACTACTGACGTCACTGCTGTCGGCACTGTTGGTGAAGATGACCCCGACGGTCGAGTTATCGCACTGACGTTGCTGCTGACGTCACTGCTGTCGGCGCTGTTGGTGTAGATGACCCCGACCGTCGAGTTATCGCGCTGACGTCACTATTGCTGGATGTCTCCATATTTTCCTGACTGTCAGCCGGGTGCTGGTGAGGCTAATTGGCCTCACCGATAGATACATGATACACTCCCGATACATGTTTATCGGGAGTGATCGGTGTGAGTGCAGTGGTGTTGGCGTGCCTGGTGAATAATGACCTCTGGGTGGGATTACGCACGGATGATATCACAAGGCAGGCGTGGCCACTAGCAGAAGAACGATGCTTAATGTCGCTCTAATGTTATTTCGTATTCTGTATTAGTGTCCAAATAATGAACCGTGTATGTTCACCTAACACTGCATTAAAGCATATGATGAATAGATGCGGTTTGGGTTCCTCAAACTCGACACGAAGGCGCAGACAGACATTTGAAGGAAATGGTTGTACAAAAAAGAGCTAAGAAAATCGAGGAACAAAGATAATAACAATCAATGGTTGCAAATTGACGGCGAATTTAACGCACAATAATGTTGCCCTCTCGGAACCCTGCTTTTTAAGCAGCGTGGTTGTACAAATTCGTGACACGAGAACTATACGATGTTCTGTTTTTCCAAAGATTTGAGTTTCTTCCAACCGGAATATGTGATTCAGAATCAGATTTTCAATATTCATCGCGAATTTCGGGTCAATGACTTCCAAGTTGACTAGATGTGGCGCACCAAATATCCAGTGATGGCCACAGCACTGTATAAAATCAGGTGTCGCATGTCGTCACCGCACCATTCCCAGCCATTATGCAGCCAGCATCCGCAACGGTAGTCAGCCCTCGAAGTTGTTTGAAGCCTTGCATCCCTTTCCACTGGTTTTTTGTTTCAATAATATGAACAAAGTAAAATATTGTTTATAAAATTTCGTATTAATGTCCAAGTGCTCCTACAAACTGTTGCATTGCTTCTGTCGGGTTCCTTGCAAATTTTGGTGTGGAAGCATGTACCGTATGGACATGAGACTAGATTCAATATTTGACCTCAGAATACCACATGACCAACCATGACATCGGTCTTATCGTCTTTATTGTCTCTCTTGGGGTGCAAGGCACATGACGGCACCTAATTTCGGCCTCTACGCTGCTTAATTTTATGATGCTAGACTAAAATCGAAACTTCGGCAAGTAGTTCAAGTTTTAACTTTTGGCCTGACCTGTGACGTTATATATAACACTCAGGTCAATATACTTCACTCATCTCAGCCCGTCTTGTTGAGCTCTGTCGTTTGCAGCCAAGCGTAACGAATTCGGCCCGTAGCTATTCAAGTCAAGCAGGGGACATAATCTGCCCCTCCCCACCAGTCACACGCGTTCGGCTGCTGACCCAGTGGTGCGCGGGTTAACCATCGCCCTTGCACGAACGACACCTTGCCACCTTCGCCAGTGCAGGGGTGGGCTATTGCGATCCCTTATCACACGCGTTCGGCTGCTGACCCAGTGGTGCGCGGGTTAACCATCGCCTTTGCACTAACGACACCTTGCCACCTTCGCTAGTGCAGGGGATGGGTTGCTACGATCCACTATCATCTTCAAAATGTGATCGGCATGAGACGCAAACAAGCGTGTTGCTCGTCACGAAATCTCGCGATTGGTATCTTATTTTAATACTTTGGGTGACTGGATGACTTCTCGGGTTACTTTAGAGGGAAGCTTTTTAGTGCAAATCGTTATGTTCCACTTCAATCGTTGCCTGTGTGAAGACGGTGGCAGATATGTACCTCAAACATTCGCTATTGTGATCCAAAGCATGTTCAGATAATAACCGTGTGACATGTGCGACATGTTACATTTCGACTGATGGATAGGTCAGATGAGATCAAAGTTTTGACCTCATTTTATGGATTTTCGAAATCGTGCCCGAAAGTACTATTTTATGGTACCCAAGGGTAAACATAGACATATTCAGCTTTAGCGTCCAAATGAACCCAGAGTGACTCACAGCCAGAAAAAGGTCATCAGAGGCTGAGTTAGGACATTGAACTAGGTTGACATTGCACAGGTCAATGACCTATGTAGAATGGTTAGTCAAGTTCTGCATTATCCTACTACATTCAGCATTGGTGATTTTAGTGCAATAACCGAGATAATTCGCCGATAATTCACAATTTTGCCGAAAAACGGCTTGACATGTTCTCTCTTATGACGCCATAGATCAATGGCCTGACAAGACATCTCCACATGTTTGATACCATAAGGTCGGCAAAGGATGCCCTATCGGATATGTCAAGCGGTGGCGCGCTGAAACGTGTCGCGTGTTCGTGGTCGCCAAAGTACTGTAGGGTTGCACCCCCCCCCCCGCCCCCCGTCCTGTGAGCCCAGTACGGGTCGACTGAGCTGGACCCTGTGCCCGACCGTGTCGCTTGTGTTGCAGACGTGTGGGTGGTGAGAGTTTGGCATGGTGGCGACGGCGGGCGGCGTTGTCTGACGTGACGTGACGTGATGTAACGGCTCGGTATTTCGAGCAATGACGGACAGATCTGGCTGTGGGTATCCGTGAGTGATTCTCCGTTATATGATGGGTTATCGGCACTGGCGGATCTAGCCCACCGGTTTGGGGGGGGGGCAACTTTCGGTTTTCGGCGTCAGCCCCCTTCCCCTCCCCCAGTGGCGCACTTAGGAATTGCATCAGGGGAGGGGTCGAACGGATTTGGAGGGTGCCCATTCTCACACTATTTTTGGTTAAAAGCATCGGATTTCTACCACTATTTGTCAAAGGGACCCATTGTTTACAATAACAATTAAGGACAACATAATTTCCTGTGTAGGGGCCCCAGCCTACCTCCACTGCTTCTAAGTTACGGGATTTTTCTTCTTATTTACCAAACGTTCACGTTCACGTTCAACGTCTTGTACCACGTCAACGTTCGTGCACGTGTACACACTGGCAGATCCGATTTTGTCAACTCTTGCTGTAAGCAGAACTTGAGCAGCATAGAACCCTCGATGTGTGTCAGAATGTAATATGCTACCATACTGGCGTCCAAACAATTATAAAAATACCTTTAAAATTGGAGATTCTTTCATCCAGACGATATTTTTTAACCTCGGCAAAGGTTACTGCATTTTAATTCAGTTTAATTCTGTTGGTTTCTGGGGGGCCAAAAGACACTATGGCCCCCCTTTTAAGCGCTTCGGGGGGGGGGCCATGGCCGGAATGGCCCCTCCCTGGATCCGCTAGTGGTTATCGGAACAAAATAATTTTATCAGCGCCGTCGCCTGGTGCAGCAGGGTGGCACTGGACATGCCGTCGCTTGACGCATGAGTGTAACCACGGTTTCGAAAAAAAAAATTGGGGGGACAAACCAGGGACGCGGTAAGTTTCGACAAGATAGAGGGTACCCCCCCCACACACACACACACAAAAACACTTGGATTTCAGCCACTTCTTTTTCAATGTGTGGTTTTGAGATTTGCCATTGTTAAAAATGATATTTTATGGACAAGAATGGGTAAATTTGCAGTATTAGGATTTTTAAAAACATTTTCTTCAGAATACCATGTTCATGAAGGTGACTAAGATGATGGACCACTTATTTTCTGTGGAAATGAAGAAAAAATGAAATTTTGTTTGATTTAATTTGATTTCGAACTTAAAAATATAAACTAACCTAGTCTAACAAAACCTAGCCCATTTGTTTGCTTTATGGAGACAAATGCGTATAAAAACTGTTCTTGTTGCCACCTTAAAACACAATAATACCGAAAAGTTTGCAAACATGTTTCACAAAATTTGTAAAGAAAATTTTCTTTAAAAGCAGCTTAGGCTAGGTTAGGTTAGGCTAGGTTATATTTTTTGTATTTAGAGAATTTTCAGAAAATAAGTTTCTTGACATTTGTCTATTTTAATTTTTTGGATCTTTTTCTTTCCAAAAGTAGGTTAGGCTAGGTTAGGTTAGGTTATGTTGCATTTTATCTTATGTATTAACATTTCCATCACGGGCTATTGCTTGATACCAGATGTGGGTAGGTTAGGGCGACGAAAAAATACGTGACCAAAAAAATCGGTTTGACCTTTGACCTTTGAAATTAGTTCTGTTTGGTAACATTATAATACGGCACAAGCCGCGTCAAATGACACCCACTTGATGCAAATTGAACCCATAGCGACGAATCGTGAGGACTTCGAAAAATTCAAACTAGCCTTTGACCTTGAGGTTTGACCTTGATATATCCCGGTTTCAAAATGTTACTCGATGGTTCACCAAGGGCTATCGATTGATAGTGGATCTGGGTAGGCTTGAGAGCAACCCCCCCCCCCAACAAAAAAATGTGAGGCGAACGAAGAGATCAGCTTGAATTTTGAGCCGTCGAGATGATTTCGAATTATCAACTTTCTGATACCGCACAAGCGACGTCGAATGACATCCATTTTCTGCAAATTGAAGCCATGGCGACGAAACGCGAGGTCCATCGAAGAACTCAATCAAATCTTTGACCTTGAAATGTCCTGGTTTGAAATGTTATTCGAGTGTTCACCACTGGTTATTGCTTGATACCAGACTTGGATGTGTTTGAACGAAAACGAAAGAAAATTGAGCGGACCGGATGATCAGCTTGGCCTTTGCCCTTGCAAAATAATTCGATTGCTTAGCGTTCTGGTACCGCATAACAAGCCACGTCGAATGACGCCCATTTGATGGAAATTGAAGCGATAGCAACCGAACCTGGCGTTCGGTCGATATCGCTTCAATATCGCCATCGAATAAATCAAGCTAACCTTTGACCTAGAAGTTTGTCCTTGACATGTACCGGTTTGAAATGTTACACGATGGTTCAACACAGGCTCAATACCAGATTTGGGCAGGTTTGGGTGAAAACGAAATAAAATGGGAGGCAACCGAATAAACCGGTTTGCGTTGGACCTTGACCGTTAAGGTGGTAATGTGAGACCTATGTAGTTGCTTCCAGCGTGCTCAGTGCAAGCAGAAGCATTTGTGGTAATTGATTCGAACGATCATAAACCCGTCGCTGAATGCCGATGCCAATACAATTACGCCTCTGGCGAACACGTCGCTGAAAACGAATACGAGCACGATGTTAACTTGACGTACTTGCTTAAGGCTGCCCATGACTCCCCTCCATGGTCTTGAAGATATCCAATGGCACCCAAAATCACGTTTGTTCAAGATATATCAATATATGTGCAGGGGAATGCAACCTAAGACTATAACAAAGCCTTGCGATAATCAAATTTGTTGCCTGGCAAAACACAATTTTCCACCGGAGCGAAAACACAAGATGGCAAAGGTTCATGTTATTCAAGAATGGCCTGGAAGGAGAAATTTTTAACGTTTGCTGATTTACCATTCGGAGATTTTGTGACGACAGATAGCCTTTGAATCCCGTTGATTGGCTTGATCGGTTTCTAGTATTTTTGGTGATCCTCTTGCATATATATTTTCACTTTATAAATGATTAAGTATAATTTTGCGGCGATCATACTCAGGTAGCTGAAGCTTGGGGGGGACACGGAAAAAAATTGATGGGGACAAATCGCTACTTTTCTGAAATTGGGGGAAATGTCCCCCCCCCCAGCCCCCCAAGGGGTTACACCCATGGCTTGACGAAGCTGGGTGGCACTGGGGATGCCGTCGCCTGGCGCAGATGGGTGGCACTGGGGATGCTGTCGCCTGGCGCAGATGGGTGGCACTGGGGATGCCGTCGCCTGGCGCAGATGGGTGGCACTGGGGATGCCGTCGCCTGGCGCAGATGGGTGGCACTGGGGATGCTGTCGCCTGGCGCAGATGGGCGGCACTGGGGATGCCGTCGCCTGGCGCAGATGGGCGGCACTGGGGATGCCGTCGCCTGGCGCAGATGGGCGGCACTGGGGATGCCGTCGCCTGGCGCAGATGGGCGGCACTGGGGATGCCGTCGCCTGGCGCAGATGGGCGGCACTGGGGATGCCGTCGCCTGGCGCAGATGGGCGGCACTGGGGATGCCGTCGCCTGGCGCAGATGGGCGGCACTGGGGATGCCGTCGCCTGGCGCAGATGGGTGGCACTGGGGATGCCGTCGCCTGGCGCAGATGGGCGGCACTGGGGATGCCGTCGCCTGGCGCAGATGGGCGGCACTGAAGATGGCGTCGCTTGACGAAGCTGGGTGGCACTGGGGATGCCGTCGCCTGGCGCAGATGGGTGGCACTGGGGATGCCGTCGCCTGGCGCAGATGGGCGACACTGGGGATGCCGTCGCCTGGCGCAGATGGGCGGCACTGGGGATGCACGACTGTGCTGCATCATTGCGGTTAGGAATTGCGGCACCGCTCTAGGCGTAATTCACACCGTAGAGGATTCGTATGGCTCGCCCTTCGTCATTATTGAGTGTGAGCTAGTTTTCCCAGTTGTGGGGGCTCGTATGCGACTGGCAGGTGACGCGGACACTTCACTCGTTAGTCAAAGGTTCCGCTACGGCAGCCGAATATGCTACTGAAGTCAATCAGCTGCTGAGTGAAGTTTTCCCAGAGTTCATCGCCGTTGATGGGCTGACCGAACGCGTGGGATGCCGTTGACTCAGCGCCGCCAGCTGGCGTGGGACGCCGCTGGTTCGGTGTCGCTGGCGTAGGACGCTGTTGGGTCGGTGCCGCTGGCGTAGGACGCCGCTGGGTCGGTGCCGCTGGGTCGGTGCCGCTGGCGTAGGACGCCGCTGGGTCGGTGCCGCTGGGTCGGTGCCGCTGGCGTAGGACGCCGTTGGATCAGTGCCGCTGGCGTGAGCCCCGCTGGCTCGCCGCCGCCGGCGTGGGGCGACACAGCACTGCCGACGTGGCACGAGGTCGGTACACCAACGCCGGCGTGGGACGAGGTGCGCACAGATTCCCAATCCAACCCAGCTTCCCAACACGGGTTCACGATCCGTGACCAGCACTCTCTCAACTGAGCAAACCTGACACTATTTGGCTGATAAAGACACGATAGCTGCCTGTTTAATTCGTGAGTTGCGTAATTACTAGCTTAGTTGTTTAGTAACTTAGTTGGTAGAGCGCGAAACACTCGGTCGAACTCGTTCTGGCACACAAGCGGACTGCCCTGGCAGACAGGTTCGCATGCACCTGTGCCACTTGCCACATAACCTGGCAAGACTTGCCTGGCAACCGACCAGAAAGCGCTATGTTTAGCTGGTCGACCGTGACAGTGCATTGACTGTACACCAACGTTGCTGTTGAGAAGTTACGGTTGGTCAGTGATCGAGCGAACTTGGTGGTGAGGACAGGGTCTGTGCAACAAGCTCTGCTTACCGTCGACGCTGACCTTAAAGCACACATACGGAAATAGTTCATATTAAAAAGGGAATTCCGTGCCAGTGAAGAATTTCGTTGGCTTATATATATATATATATATATATATATATATATATATATATATATATATATATATATATAAGCCAACGAAATTCTTCACTGGCACGGAATTCCCTTTCTTCACTGGCTTATATATATATATATATATATATATATATATATATATATATATATATATATATATATATATATATATATATACATATATATATATATATATATATATATATATATATATATATATATATTTATATATATCTATATATTTATATATACCTATATATATATATATATATATATATATATATATATATATATATATATATATATATACGTATATATATATATATATTTGTACTAGTTACGATGGAATGACAAATTGTTAAAACACAGAACAATGGGAGCATAGCTTTATTCACAACGTTTCGGCTCACGCCTTTCTCAAGCTATGAACAATTTACAGGCATGGGAGTATTTAGCACTTGTCGTCTTTTTCTTCTTTTGTTTTCTTCTTTTTTCAGTTCTCCTCTTCTCCTTTTTTCCCTTTACTTTTTCCCCCTCTCTTCCTTCCCAATTCGAACACAGGTCACGAGACATCAATCATAAAGCACTTCGCATGTGTTGACACTGAATGAACGAGACAGTGAAAACAGTACATTGGAAACGACCAAATAAGTACGACAGTGATGTCTAACCTATCCTTTTTCAATATGTTCCACAATCAGTTCCGCTACAACACTTGCAATTTTGAAACTACCCGAAACACCATTGATATTCTCACGTGTGGCAATATACGCGGATTCCGCTGTCTTCAGACACCTCTTCCCAAGTCCACCACTAAGAGCAGATGCTTCTTTCCAATTTGGGAGATGGTCTTCTTCATCAACATGCACCACCATAGCATTAGAAATTCTATGGTATCTGAGGTCTGAACGATGTTCCCTAATTCTAGCCCCTATCCCCCGTCCCGTTTCCCCACAGTAACTTTTTCCACATTCTCCCGCGCAAGGAATTTTGTAGACTACGCTTTTTTCGTTCACGTTGCGGACCCCTTTCTTGACTATGTCTTTGATTTTGACCCCTGCTGAGAGACTGATGTTGATTTTGTCTTTTATGAATCGGGAGATGGTGACTGCTCCCTGTGTTTGCGGTACTGATATGCACCTTTTCGTCAAAACTCGTTGCTTGGTCTTTGTCATGCACATCACTTTTTTCGCTTTTTGGCGCAACTTCACTATCAGACCCTCTGGATATTTCAGCAACTTGAAAGACTCCTTGATAAAAATCAATTCTTCTGCGAGGCACTCAGGACTGCATATTCTGAGCCCTTAAGAAAAAGCCCATTAGGACCCCCGTTTTTGTTTCATGGCTGTGACCCGAGAAGTAGTGCAAAATATCGTTTTTGTTAGTGGGCTTTCTGTACACTGAAAATGTGCAACAATTCCAGTTCCAAAGAGTCATTTCATACAGCTCGTGCGTACATGTGTGGAATTTGGAGCACTACAGTTTCAGGGGGAAGAATATCGGCAAATCAACGGCCTCACCATGGGCTCACCATTGAGTCCAGTTCTGGCATGTTTGTTTATGGAAACCCTCGAGGCGGACAATTTCAAATCTATGATTGGCCCCAACTCCCTCTGGCTGAGATACGAAGATGACATATTGGTGATTGTTGATCAAGACACTGATCTTGATGCGGTCAACACAAATATTAACGCGGTACATCCATCCATCCAATTCACGTTAGAAAAGGAAAAAGAAAAAGATAATGAGGCTGAGATTCCTGTCTTGGACACACTGATCAAACGCTGTGACAGCAGATGCACATTTTCAGTGTACAGAAAGCCCACTAACAAAAACGATATTTTGCACTACTTCTCGGGTCACAGCCATGAAACAAAACGGGGGTACTAATGGGCTTTTTCTTAAGGGCTCATAGAATATGCAGTCCTGAGTGCCTCGCAGAAAAATTGATTTTTATCAAGGAGTCTTTCAAGTTGCTGAAATATCCAGAGGGTCTGATAGTGAAATTGCGCCAAAAAGCGAAAAAAGTGATGTGCATGACAAAGACCAAGCAACGAGTTTTGACGAAAAGGTGCATATCAGTACCGGAAACACAGGGAGCAGTCACCATCTCCCGATTCATAAAAGACAAAATCAACATCAGTCTCTCAGCAGGGGTCAAAATCAAAGACATAGTCAAGAAAGGGGTCCGCAACGTGAACGAAAAAAGCGTAGTCTACAAAATTCCTTGCGCGGGAGAATGTGGAAAAAGTTACTATGGGGAAACGGGACGGGGGATAGGGGCTGGAATTAGGGAACATCGTTCAGACCTCAGATACCATAGAATTTCTAATGCTATGGTGGCGCATGTTGATGAAGAAGACCATCTCCCAAATTGGAAAGAAGCATCTGTTCTTAGTGGTGGACTTGGGAAGAGGTGTCGGAAGACAGTGGAATCCGCGTATATTGCCACACGTGAGAATATCAATGGTGTTTCTGGTAGTTTCAAAATTGCAAGTGTTGTGGCGGAACTGATTGTGGAACATATTGAAAAAGGATAGGTTAGACATCACTGTGGTACTTATTTGGTCGTTTCCAATGTACTGTTTTCACTGTCTCGTTCATTCAGTGTCAACACATGCGAAGTGCTTTGTGATTGATGTCTCGTGACCTGTGTTCGAATTGGGAAGGAAGAGAGGGGGAAAAAGTAAAGGGAAAAAAGAAGAAGAGGAGAACTGAAAAAAGAAGAAAACAAAAGAAGAAAAAGACGACAAGTGCTAAATACTCCCATGCCTGTAAATTGTTCATAGCTTGAGAAAGGCCTGAGCCGAAACGTTGTGAATAAAGCTATGCTCCCATTGTTCTGTGTTTTAACATATATATAGATATATATATATATATATATATATATATATACATATATATATACATATACATATATATATATATATATATATATATCTGAATATATACATGCATATTCGGGTGTGTCGTGAACACTCGCGTATCTGGCCCACTGGTTGGGGGAAGGACTTTCGGTGCCGACCCTGTGACTTTCGCCGGGCCATCATCCATTTGGTCCCGCCCCTCCGCACTTCCCAGTGGCAAACTTAGAACTTTTGTCGCTGGACGGGAGCAAACGGATTTGGAGGGTCCTCAAACTACCCCTCTTTTTATAAGTCATGAAATGCTTCGTATTGTGATGCGGTTGAAAATTCGATGCATTCAGTTCTAGATTCTTTCTCTTCTTCCCACATATTATAGTGGAAAAGGAATCCCAACGCCACATTTATTGCTCCGGTGGTTTTTATGACGATGTTGCTGCTTGCGGGTACCGGCCTATTTTGTAGCCCCTCATGTCGTCTTTACGGCCGCGGTATGTTTTGAGGATCGCAGTGTGCTTTGAGTGCTACCAGGGTGTTTATTTATGGCTTGAGCTCATATTTTAAAGCCATCTCGCCTTCTTGCGGGAACCGGTGTATTTTGGAGAGCTCCCGTACGTCTTTCGTCTTCCGGTGGCTTTGAGAACACCGCTGTATTGATTAAGAGCCCCGGCGGCAATTTGTGTGGGTCCTCGACTGGAATTTTGGGGCCCTAGTGCAATATGTGGGAGTGGGGGCTTCGGCGCGATTTACCGGGGTCCATGCGCGAGTTTTCGGGCATCGACGCAAGTTAGGGTTCGAAAGGGGCTCTGTAGACTTGACGCGATTTTTTAGGTACCTCTTCTGGATTGTTCTGAACTCGGGTCGCCTGTCTGGGTTCCGGTCCGATTTTTGGGGCATCCGCACAATTTTTTTTCGGCCTCCGTAACATTTTCTTCGATATCATGCGTGATTTTTGGAGCTCCAGAACGATTATCCAGGCATTGATTGATTCTCCTGACTTCCTACGTACTTATTGCTGGGCCTCTGATTATCTTTTTCGGATCCCATCGCGATTTGTCGGACCCAGCTTTGTTTATTTGGCGCCCCCGCTGAAAAGTTTTAGGCCCCAGCGATTTGGGAAGGCTCCGACGAGATATTTATGGTACAGGCACGAGTCTTCGGGACCCCGACGCGATTTTTCGGGACTTCTAATTTGTTCGGAGCCCGGATCGCTTTTTCGCAGCGATCGAAAAATATCGCAGCGATATTTTCGGGGCCCCGGCTGTTTTTTTCCCCCAGCGCGATATTGTTCGTCCTCGGGTACGTTTTTTTTTTTTGGGGGGGGTATACACGAATGAATGTTTAAGTGTCCCGGCATGTTTCTGTCAAGTCCTGGTTTGATTTTAGGGCACCAGTGTGGCATTTCCGGGCACCAGCGCACCTTTCTCCAACCCGCACGACATGACAACAACCTGCCTACCTACCTACCTATATATATGTAATATGTTTGTAAATAACTCCCCGATGGCCATAGTTGGCTGTGTCCTGAACCAACGCCACAACCGGCACTGTTCTGCAAGCACTTCCTAAGCAGCAGACGCATCTTGTTTTGTTGTAATGGCCGTTCGCGATTAGCATTGCATTGCATAGCAAAGGGTAGAGGTACATCTACACGAATTTTAAGAGCGCCTCTGATGTTGCATCGGACTCGTACCGTGAGGATGAGGCAGGGTTTTTGGATTGCTGAGTTTTCTGGATATCTATATATTATTTGATTTCATTTTAATTAAGAAAACGCTCCATATCCAGCTCTTGTATGTTGATAAACTGAAGTTGCCGTATGCATCAAGGTCTTAAGTCATAAAGTCATAAAGTATTAAGGCTTAATAAGAGCCACAGGGGCCCATCTGGGTTAAGCCTATCTAGAAAAGGTACTAGGAATGTACATACTCCCACCCCAATCAATCCCTTATCCCAAGTTCCTAAGAAGCTATATATCCCAGCCTATCTAGCACCACTTACTTGCTACCGCATAACACCCTCAACAATCACAAGCTCCTCCCATCACACCCATCGTGCCACCATAGACAATCTCATCAGCATCACATCCCGAAGGAAGGTGCCGAATCCACTGCTGGGCACACCCCACACAAATTGATAAAGCGTTCAGACTTAATAAGAGACTCACTTGCTATTGCATAATACACTCAGCAATTACAAACTCCTCCCATCATACCCATTGTGCTACCATAGACAATCTCATCAGTATCACATCCCGAAGGAAGGTGCTGAATCCACTGCTAGGTACACCCTATATAAAGTTATAAAACGTTTAGACTTAATAAGAGACTCACTTGCTATTGCATAACACACTCAACAATTTCAAACTCCTCTCAACTCCCAACTCCTCCCTGTCGATCAACCCTCCCTGGAATACAGAAAAACAAGCCCCCTATTCTTATAATGATTGTCTATGCCGTTTTTAAAGATGTTCAGTGTGTTGCTACTGACAATGGTTCCTGGCAGCTGGTTCCAGTGTTCTACTACCCTGTTGGTGAAGAAAGACTGTCTTAACCTTGTCCTGCTGTGATTAACTTTAATTTTGAATTGATGACCTCTAATTGCATCATTTCTGTTAAATTCAAACATTTCCCTGAGATATCCCTGTTCCTGACCATGAACAAATGTAAAAACCTCGATGAGATCTCCTCTCAGCCTTCTATATCTAAGTGAAAACATATTCAATTTCTTCAATCTTTCCTCATATGCCAGGTTGCCTATACCATTAACTATTTGTGTTGCCCTCTTTTGTACTCTCTCTAAAAGCCAACAATATTTATCATAACTAGGGGACCAAGCTTGGACACAGTATTCCAAATGTGGCCTGACAAATGTACAGTAAAGCTTCCTGATGACCTCCTCACTTTTGTATGACACATTCCTCTGTATTGCCCCAAGCATTCTTAGTGCCTTCTTCCTGGCTTCTTTGGTCTGTTCTGATGCCCCCATTTTGTGTTCAAAATAACACCTAAGTCCTTCTCCTGCTGAGTCACAGATAGTACTTGGCCACCCATCAAGTATGGAGCCTTCATATGCTGCCTACCTACATGCATGACTTTGCACTTATCAAAATTAAACTTCATTTGCCATTTTTCGGACAACTTCACTAGCTCGTCTAAGTCTTTCTGCAGCAAAACCTGCTCATTGTGTCCTGTTATTACCCTAAAGATCTTCAAATCATCCGCAAATTTCAAAACCTTACTGCTTAGGCCACATTCAATGCTATTCACATATATAATGAACAATAGTGGCCCCAGTACCGACCCCTGGGGTACTCCACTAAGAACATTTTGCCATGATGACTTTGTACCATTTAGCATCACTCTCTGCTGTCTATCTGAAAGCCACAACTCTATCCATTTTAGGATGCTACCTGCAATACCATGGACCTGAAGCTGCATCATTAACCGTCTATGGGGTACCTTCTCAAAGGCCTTACTAAAGTCAAGATATGCTACATCAACCTGATTTCCCTGATCAAATTGTTCTGTAGCAAAATTCAAAAAGTCCAAGGGATTTGTGAGACATGATCGCCCTTTTCTAAACCCATGTTGAGTATCTTGAATCAATCCGTTTCCTTCCAGAAAACTAACTATTCTATCCTTGATAATTGATTCGAGTACCTTGCAGACTAGGGATGTGAGGCTTACTGGCCTATAGTTTTCAACTTTCCCTCTTTCTCCTTTCTTGAAAATAGGAACCACATTTGCCCGTTTCCAATCTGTAGGAATTTCATTTTGTGAAACTGATCTACAAAATATTATACTAAGTGGAATTGCCACTTCCTTTTCAGCTAACCGCAATACCCTAGCATAAATTCCATCAGGTCCTGCTGCCTTGTTTGGCTTTATTTTTCTGATATAATTGAAAACAATATCACTATCAATGAAATCAACATCGTGTATCTGATCACCTGTCATTGAACTGTGGTTCACGGTTGGCAGATTAGTCACATCCTCCACTGTAAACACTGATTTAAACTGCTTGCTCAGCTCCTCAACCATCTCACCATCCTCGCTCAATATAGTCCCATTTATTTCCAGTGGACCAATTGTGCTTGAAACTTTACTTAGCTTGTAGAAACTAAAGAACTTTTTACTGTCCCCATTACAGTTCCTAGCCAAATCCAATTCTTTTGCTCTCTTTGCTGCTCTGATTTTCTGCTTCACAGCATCTCTAGATTTTTTATACGACCTTAGATTTACGATATTTGAAGCTTCCTTAAATACTCTAAATGCATCTTTCTTAGCCTTAATTGCTTTCATCACATCTGGTGTAAGCCATGCTGGCTTTCCTACCCTTCTTTTGCGCCTTTGCTTTTGGGGGACATG
This sequence comes from Ashinkailepas kermadecensis, assembly GCA_034440615.1. Taxonomy (NCBI): domain Eukaryota; kingdom Metazoa; phylum Arthropoda; class Thecostraca; family Neolepadidae; genus Ashinkailepas; species Ashinkailepas kermadecensis. Next base: position 73,756 of record JAOTOM010005105.1, read on the forward strand.
TCTAATCTGAATTTCCCTCAAGTAAGATTTGAACTTTTCCCACATTTCACAGGCATTTAAATCAAAGAATTCTTCTTCCCATTTTATGGCACTTAAAGCCTCTCTCATGCAGTCAAAGTCTGCCCTGTTAAAATTTGGAATCTTTGCAAAATTATCCTTGATTGTCCCTGCTACCTGTGCCTTGAATCTTACTATGATATGGTCATTCTTCCCAGAGTTTCTCCTACAGTCAAGTCTTGAACTAAATCACCTAAATCTGAGAAGACAAGGTCAAAGAATGAGCTCTGCCTGGTTGGTTCCGTTACAAACTGGTGTAAGAACAAGTCCTCTTGAAGGCATTTCCTAAACAGTTTACATGATGGGGAGCCAACACCACATTTTCATATCCTTTTAGATTAAAGTCACCAAGAATAAGGCATTTCCTCTGAAAGTTTCTTCTGATTTCCTCACAAATCACTTTATCGAGCTCCAGTTGCTGAGAATGTGGCAAGGTTCCTGATCGATACAAAGCTCCTATCCTCAGTTTATTGATGTTGCCTTTTCCGACAGCAACATCAAGCCAAATGGACTCCACAGACACATTTTTTTACCCCATCTGCTACTTTTTGAGAACTGTATAAGCTATTCACATACAGCATTACACCACCCCCTTTCACTGATGGACCCCTATTGCATGAAAACATATTGTATCCCTGGATCTCATAGTCCTGCAAGTTATCCCCAAAATACCCCTCACTGACCCATGCCTCAGTGATGCAAACAAAATCTGGTTTCTCCTCAGCAACATAACACTTGAACTCATCAAATTTGGATCGAATGCTCTGAGCATTAAGCATCATACACTTAACAAAAGTTCCATGACCCTCTTTGGCTTTTTCATGTTGAGTAGCTCTATCATCTCTGGATGAGCTACCACTCTGCCCCCTTGATCTACTGCTACCCCTATTTGCTGACTGTGTGGTTCTATTGCCTATGCTGTCACTATTGGCATATCCCTGAGATGGCAATGCCAATTCTTCCCTCCCCACCCCATTATCTAGTTTCCCTGAAGGACATGTTCATATACTTTGCCTAACACTTGCACCCCCTTCTCGGAGAAGTGCAGGCCATCCCTCTGATAGAGGTCAGATGAGCCATAAAACCTGCACCACTTGTCAACAAAAGTCAAACCTAACTCATTGCAAAGCCTACCTACCCTGGCATTGGCTGCCAGTGCCCTAGAGCTCCACTCAGGGGAGACTCCAGCCCTAGGCAGAATAGCTGTCACAATAACTCTGCTATTGCTTTGCTTCAGGGTGGCCAGAAGGGCCCTGTAGTCCTGCATCAGCTCCTCACTCCTAGCAGGACCTATGTTGTTCACTCCTACCTGCACTATAACTGTACTACACTGGTTTTCACTGGTGGCCTGTGCGACCACTGGGACCAGGTCTCTAACCTTGGCACCAGGCCTGGTGATGCACCTCTAAGGTCTATATTAGCATGGTATCTAAGGAAATTTGTAGAGATCCACACATTCACTTCTTTTAGGAGCCGATTTGCCGAATTCCAATTTTTTTGTATTATCATGCACATTTAACGCCGTCGTTCCACCTAGAGAAATTGTCTTAGAATATGCTGTCGTCCGCGCCATCGAACTGATGGATTGAGATCATTTTACAGTCCCTTTTCTGGGGGCAAAGGATACTTTGGCCCTCTTCAAGCCGTTGGGGGCATAGCTCCCGTGCTCCCCCCCCATTAGATCCGCTAGTGGTTGTAAAGTATCTTTCACAATCGCATGTTCGTGCCACACTCTGTTTTCAGCCTATCAAATTTAATGTGCTTCTAATTGCTGCCATATCTTATCCGAAGAACAGAAGTCAGCCAAGTTCTTCAGAACATAAAATGGCAATGAGCTCTGTGTTGGAAATATATTTTTAGTCTGCTGATGTTGTCATTTTGTGATTATTTTGCCGCCTAGAGACATAGATGTGAGCATGTCATGCTTCCGGAGGCTGACCGGTTATAGGAAAAGGCATATAAAGGCATAGGGAAGGGCATGTATGCATTCATACTGAGTCAGCTTTTCTGCCCATCTGTAATACAACAGCTACGGGTAACCATGTGATTACGGTGAACTGAATGGTAGGCATAGATTATGGAGGTAGGATCTTTAGAAATAATTTTAGAAATAAATTAATTGCATTGTTTGCTCAATTTTTAGCCAAGTATGCATTCGTATTGTGTATTGTGCTCATTGTGGGTGTTGGCTATTACAAGGAAATTGTGCTTATTAAAGAATTCGCACATTTGCTATGGGATGTTGGCTTGCAGACCTGAACATTTTGTGGCATCAGCTACCTGAACATTTGGTCTGGAGCGACCATGGATTTAGGAAACAGAAAAAAATAAAACGTTTTGTTATTTTGACCTTTTGTTTGTCATTATTTTGCCACCTTCATACATAGATGTGAGCATGTCATACTTCCGGAGGCTGACCGGTGATAGGAAAGGGCATTTGCATATAAGCATTCATACTGAATCAGCTTTTCTGACAATCTGTAACAGTGTCTTAAAATTACTTTTTTCAATACCTGTGCGGATGAAAAACAAAATCACTCTGAGATAGTGAAAGATGAAAAACGCTGAATAGATGCATCATGATGAAAACCCAGATTGCGCCATCATATTAATAAAATAAACACATGGCCAGAGTGGCAAACATAATCATACAAATTTGGACAAATTGTATGTTGCGTCCACTCTTCCTGAACCACATTTTTGGGGTCAGTACCTTCACATGCTTCTCATTTTGCTTCTTCCTTTCTTTATTGAGTTCATGAATGTAGCGCGGTGCTTGAAATGAAACAGGCAATTCCATTGTTCGGTACTTCTTCACATTAATCTGGCACACATGGCGGAAGGACACCTGTGCACCGCCCTATCAAAGACCTACATTGCATGTTATACTTGGACGTGTTGGTTTCACCTGTGCATCCCGGGTGCTTGATGGCTGTGGTTTTCCTCAATGTGTATGATGGCAGACCGTGTTGCGTGCAAAGGTACAAAGGTAAATGCGAAGTAATTGAATATTCCGTCCCCTGGAGAATATAAATGTCGCACATCTAGCACCTGCCACTTAAACCTGCATGTACAATGTGCATGCTGGCCTCACCCAAATGCTATGAGCTGCATGTGGGTGTATTTGATTGGTCGGTATTGTGTTACAGGTACCATCCACCTTGGCCACTGCCTCGCTGACCAGTCCTCATCATGCAGACCTGATCACGAAGCCTACATCCCTGGGTGGTGGTGCTGACCTATGCAATCCAGATAACTGTCATCATACCCGTGACCTGTCACGTCCTCAAATGCTGAACCAGTGCCCGCAGAACGACCATATCACCAGTTCGGTGCCGGTGTCTGACAGCACTTTCGAATCATCTGCCTGCATATTTCTACGTCTGCTTTTCGGCTGTAACTGGAGCGTAACTACGGCAATGTTACTAATACTGACACTGCTTTTGTTTTGCTTTTTGTGATGTGTTTATGTCCTTAGTCATTTGGTCTCAAGGGAGCATCATCTCTGGTGAAGGCCATGCCGCAACTCGATCAAACAGCTGGGCTTTGTAAATAAATATTACAGGACACCATCAACATTTAATATAAGAGTGAAGTGAGGCATCTGAACAGTCAGCACCGACGCCATCAACGGAAGCACTAACCAAGCAAATAACAACTTTTAATTGTGCATGGCTGAACTTCGAATCGATATGATCGCGAGTGTGACTGGAAATGTGGATAGTTTCTACGAATACCAGTCAACAGCGAAACCAAAATCGTACTATCTCACGGAGATAATTATTTTGCATATCCCCAACGCAACTTGGATTCGTTGAACTGAAGCAACAGCTTCTCTTGTCTTTGTCCATCGTTCCACGTTCTTTCAACGCCAATGATGTAGTACACACTTGGAACATAAAATATGAGTTTTATTGCATCAACAACCATAACCGTTCAAGTCTGAGTAATATAATCGCTTAAAAACTATAATACCATGCATTAGGGGAAGCTCGGTAAAACGCTCCACCATGCAAACATACCTTCTCGCGCTCTTCTAGTATTAATGCAAGGGCAGAAAGCGCGGGCTTGACACGCCAGCACATGCGCTTTAGCATGAATGAATACATTGAAGACCAACATCCTTAGGCTATACGATATTTAAATAAATTAGTAATCATATAATGGTTGGTTTTCTAGAAGGGAACATATTGATTCGAGACACCCAGCATGTGTTCAGAAAAGGTCGATCTCGCTGACAAATATCTTGAACTTTTTGGACTTTGCTACAGACCAGTGTGATAAGACATCATATTGATTTAATCCTGATATGAAAATCAGGTTGAGCTATGGCTTTCAGATAAACAGTAGAGAGTGGTGCTAAGTGGCATGAATATTTCATGACAAGATGCTCTTAGTGAAGTACTGCAAGGGTCAGTACTGGAACCACTTGGTCACAATATTTGTGACAAATAGTGGTGTAATAGTGAAGGGTAACCAAGATGGCCCCGGCGAGGCATCGTCTCCACATGTCCCCACAGCAGCGCTACATCCAATCTGGTCTGGGCGGACATCTCGATCCCGCCTCTTACGTCGCATTGTCTCTCTTTCACATGCCTTGCTAAAATCCTCCAGTTCTTTCCCCCTCCCCACCCTGTGCACATTTTGCGCATGTCGGTTAGCATTACTTTTCTGATATTTCTAGGACATATATAGCATACGACAGCTTCATCGAATTGAATTTTCACCATGCCTGATACCCACCGATCCAAGCAGCAAGTCAACGACGTAAGAACACAGGACAGGATGTAGGTGGAAAAGGCAACCTCAGAAGGATGGCAGGAAGGTCTGATGTAGGTGATGGACGGACGATGCGCCCAGACCAAACCAGGATAGCAGAATCCCGGCACACAGGATTGAGGCAGCAGCGGCGTTACTGTCAAAGAACGGATACAGATTAGTGTGGGTCAGTGGTAGAGGTGCGACAAATTATTTGCAGTTAATTCCGCCGGCAAGGCGCCGCGACCTCTACTAGATCACGGCGTGATTGAGGCAGTGTCTAGTCGGGACCATGCGGGGACCACACCATTTTTAATGAAGTTATGTAAATGCAGGACCAACATCCTTAGGATATACGCTGCTTAAACCAATTATTACGGATATAATGGTTGTTTTCTGGAAGGGAACATATTGATTCGAGACACCCAGCACGTGTTTAGAAAAGGTTGATCTCGCTGACAAATATCTTGGACTTTTTGGATTTTGCTACAGACAAGTGTGATCATAGACAAGACAAGACATCATATTGATTTAATCCTGATATGAAAATCAGTTTGAGCTATGGCTTTCAGATAGACAGTAGAGAGTGGTGCTAGGTGGCATGAAGATTTCATGACAAGATGCTCTTAGTGAAGTACTGCAATGGTCAGTACTGGAACCACTATTGGTCACAATATTTGTAAATAGTATTGAAAAGGTATAAAAAGTGCCAAATTAAATTTAGCTTTCATAAGTGTCGAATAATGCATGTAGGTAGACATCATATCAGGAATCCATACTTGATGGGTAGCCAAGTACTAGCTGTGACTCAACAGAAGAACTTAGGTGTTATTGTGAACACAAAATTGTGTACATCATATTGTGTCCACAAATTATGGACAACATACAAAAGAAGCAATAACAAAATTTCAGGCCACATTTTAAATAGTGGAGCTTGATCCCCTATAGCTATGGAAAAAGTTGGTAATATTTAGAGAGAGTGCAAAAGAGGATTAGTAATTTGAGCAACCTAGCATATGAGACATTAAAAAGATATGAATGTTGTACACTAAGATACAGAAAAATAAGGGGAGAAGGTCTCATCAAGGTATTTAAATTTATTCATGGTCAGCAACAGATACATCTCTGGGATAATACAAATTATACAATTAGTTATTAGAGACCATCAATTCAAAATCAAAGTTAACCATATCAGGATAAAGACAAGACAGTCTTTCTTTACCAGCAGGGTAGTTAACATTGGAACCAGCTATCACGCACAATTGGCATTGTCAGTATGCAGAGCAGTGTATAAAAATAGCATAGACTGGTATTAAAAGGAGACAATAATTTCCTTTCATTATTTCATGGATAACTAATCGACAAATGTTGTGGACAACTAGTTCTTAGTGTCCACAAAGTGTAACTAAGATGGCCCCTGTCAGGGCCACAAGGAACATTTTTGTATGGGGGGGGGTGAGGCGGCAGGATGTGTTATGAGACTGAAAAGTTTTCTACTCGAGGGGGGGAGAGATCTGGGTGCTCAGACCATGAAAAGATGGCAGGTAATGCCCACCAGCTTCAAAGCTGGGGGGGGGGGGCTGCCCTGTTCCTATGCCACTGGCCCCTGTGGCTCATAGTTGCATTATCTTTCATGTTTCTTTAGCTACTTCTTTTAGCTACTTCTTTTGTAAATTCATAGTTTCTTTTAAACTTGTCCTCATGCCAATATAATTGAGTGCTGGATCCATAATTCCTGCCCTGTCCACACCTTGCAACATTTTAAGGCTCCTCCCCTGTAGGAATATTCAGCATCACATAATTCAGTCTCAAATAGGGTCAGATAAAGGAATTTACAGGGTGTGTGGGGCTGTGGAGGCTAAAGATGTGCTGCGGTGGCACTAACTTGCCTTCCTAGGAAGCAGGGACCAGAGGGGGGGCCCTCCGACCTCCCGGATGGGTGGCACTTCAACAAACAGTAGGGGGTGGAAAGGAGGCTAGAGGGGTAGCATTCCAGCAGATGAGGTGACGTTCCCTTTTGGGCATGGGGCGGCCCATTCGGCCTCCTTAGATCCAATACTGTCCCTACAATATCTATTTCAGCCTCATTCAGCTCTGAATCTGCCCCCTCCCAACAAAGCAGAACAACCTTAGAATCCACTCGTCCTACCTCGATCATATGCTTTCCTTCGAACAGCACACGCAGATATGCCACTAATATATCAGCAATGTAGATTGAGATATTCATCATCTACATTGTACCACACAACTGTGCAATGTAGGATGAGGTGGTTTAAGGTTAACTCCGCTCAAGGCAGTACACATAGAACTTACGCTGCACTGTATGCACATATATGCCAAATGCAAGGCTATGAAAACAATGGAATGTAAACGAAATTCAGCGCAGCGATGTTTTGCGCTTTCGTGACAAATTATAGTGCCACAGGACACAATGCACACTTCACAATTTATGTTTGCATATTTAACCTGCACGGCTGGGAGGCTATTATACTGGAAAGGACTTGGAACAATATAAAGAATGCCATGAAAAAAGCTAGGATCAAATATTTCCACTACAAGGGAGAATTATGGCATTCAGGTTGTTACCTGTGACGAAGGGAAAAGCCAGTGAGCTATCGACAAATGGCGATTGAAAAACACCATAATTTTCACTTAAATGTGCACATGTCGAGTATTTTGTGTGCTCAAATCAGAAAATGATATTAAAATAATTATATTTTTGTCCACTTATAGTATTTCCTTGCCATATCACCAAGGAACTGGTCTCCGTTTGCAGCATACTTTCCAAGCATCCACACGTCAGGAGCTCTTGAGTTGTAAAAATATGGCACGTAAGGAAGACCTTCGGAAGTGTTTTTGTGCTAATTTTCACGCACTAAAATGAACGGAGAGTTGGAAAATCCCAGTTGTTGTGCGATTTATTCGTAGCACTTCCGTATATCAAGCCCCGCGTTTACCTGGATTTTTCATCCTTCAGACTGGCCGAAAAAGCCCACAGATGGACATACGAATAATTCCTTGTACCGCACGCGGCAGAGCGTTATTGTCCTTTTATAACGTGTAGAAAATGATGAGACGTTGAAATATTTGCTTTGATCTTTGATTTATCCATCATGCTCGCCAGTATTCATCCACAAATTCACCTGTATTTTCATGTGTTTTTCATCCTCCTGGAATGTGCCAGCCTAAGGATGAAATTTTTCATCCCATGTTCTTGATAAACAATGTTTGCTAATATTTGCAGTATTTGTGAAATTTATTAATGTAAGGTTAAGATAAATGAAGAAACAATTCTATCTTTATTTCTCTGCTTACATCTGAAGAGAATGATATATTAATATAGGAACATTTTGTCAAGTATATTTTTCTTCAAAATACATGCCTACAATTGTGGCGCACACAAGACTTCGAAAAACAAAGCTGAGCGCTCGTAAGGATCGAGGTTTGGGCATTTCTGTATTTATTAATGTAGATTTGTATACCTGCATTCTTTGCCTGTAATCAGTGCTGAGATACTACTCCGTCATGAGATTTAACGCTGTTAAGGGTTCAGCTCATGGGTGGATCCAGCCAGCTCGTTGTCAGTCAGCTTGGGTTGTGTAAGATTTAATAAATCGCTGACGAAAAATACCTGATTTGTATGGTTTAGGTGCAAGCTCTAGTTTAAAACAATACTTTTTCTACAAATAAAATGTTCCCTGTTTTTCTGAAGAGCATGAATAAAGGATAATTTTAGTTCAAATCAGGCTATCTAGGCTGGTGATGCCCCCACCCCCTTGCTCCAAATCCCCCCTGCATTAGCTGACAATTACTTGGGTTTGGCCAATGTCATGATTCAGCCCTTAAGTGTGTCAGCTCGGCCGAATTTCTGGTTATGCTACAGCTTCACATGTTTTTTTTTAAAGATGCATGGTATGAGTTTGTATTTCATGGATTCATGCTTATTCATAGATTGCTGCACTTATGTTCATGATGCTATATAATCCTCTACATTGTGAGGATACACTGTGAATTTCATGCCTAGCTTCATGAATATAGACACATCTAGTTCATTGTACAATAATTTTCAGCCTGCCATGAACATCTTCACTACAGGTCCATTAGGTTTTGTGATGATATGCATTTGTCTCAAAGCTCATTCTATATTCACCTGAGAGTGAGACTATTGATACCTGCTGGAAAAACAAAAGACAAGGATGAAAACATTGCAAACATGCACTTTAGTTCCATCACAACAACGACCATCTGTGTTTGTAATATGTTTATGAAAAGATGAAAGTCATCACCAAGGATGAAAACCTAAAACTTCCATTAACTGATTTTCCATGCAAAATGGTGATTTTTTTTCACTGCTGTAATACAACAGCTATGGGTAACCATGTGATTGGTAGTGAGTCAGCTGAGTGGTAGGCATAGATTATAGATGTGAGATCTTGGCTAGAAATTGGGCAAACAATGCAATGAATTTGGTTCCAAGTATGCATTCGGGTATATTGTGCTCATTGTGGGTATTAGCTATTACAAGGAAGTTGTTCTTGTTAAATATTTCACATATTTTCTATGGAATTTTGGCTTGCAGACCATCGGCATCAGCTACCTGAACAATTTGTCCGGAGTGGCAATGGATTTAGGAAACAGAAAAAAAGAAAATATGTTCTAGAAATGTAATTTTCATGTCAAAGCTTGGGATTGCCAATCCATATCCCATTTGTGTTCATTTACTGTGTTCAGAGCTGACCAATCCGTTCAGTTATTTGCGCCAACAGTTAACAGCACTGCTATCCAATCCGGGTTGTGCTCTAATTTGGGCCATCTATATTGCTGAACTTAGTAACTATAGCTTATGTGAATAGCTTATTCAGTTCTCAAAAAGTAGCAGATGGGGTAAAAAATGTATCTGTGGAGTCCATTTGGCTTGATGTTCCTGTGGGAAAAGGCAACAGCAATAAACTGAGAATAGGAGCTTTGTACCGATCAGGAACCTTGCCACATTCTCAGCAACTGGAGCTTGATAAGGTGATTTGTGAGGAAATCAGTAGAAACTTTCAGAGGAAATGCCTTATTCTTGGTGACTTTAATCTAAAAGGATATGAAAATGATGGTGTTGGCTCCCCAGCATGTAAACTGTTTAGGAAATGCCTTCAAGAGGACCTGTTCTTACACCAGTTTGTAACCGAACCAACTAGGCAGGGCTCATTCTTGGACCTTGTCTTCTCGGATTTAAGCGATTTAGTTCAAGACTTGACTGTAGGAGAAACTCTGGGAAGAAGTGACCATAACATAGTGAGATTCAAGGCACATGTAGCATGGACAATCAAGGATAATTTGGCAAAGGTTCCAAATTTTAACAGGGCAGACTTTGACTGCATGAGAGCGGCTTTAAGTGCCATAAAATGGGAAGAAGAATTCTCCGATTTAAATGCCTGTGAAATGTGGGAAAAGTTCAAATCTTACTTGAGGGAAATTCAGATTAGACATGTCCCCGAAAGCAAAGGCGCAAAAGAAGAGTAGGAAAGCCAGCATGGCTTACACCAGATTTGACAAAAGCAACTAAGGTACTAAGAAAAATGCATTTAGAGTATTTAAGGAAGCTTCAAATATAGTAAATCTAAGGTTGTATCAAAAAGCTAGAGACGCTGTGAAGCAGAAAACCAGAGCAGCAAAGCGAGCAAAAGAATTGGATTTGGCTAGGAACTGTAATGGGGACAGTAAAAAGTGTTTTAGTTTCTACAAGCTAAGTAAAGTTTCAAGCACAATTCGTCCACTGGAAGTAAATGGGATTATATTGAGTGAGGATGGTGAGATGGTTGAGGAATTGAGCAAGCAGTTTAAATCAGTGTTTACATTCGAGGATGTGACTAATCTGCCAACTGTGAACCACAGCTCAGCGACAGGTGATCAGTTACATGATGTTGATTTAATTGACAGTGATGTTGTTTTGAATTATGTCAGGAAAATAAAGCCAAACAAGGCAGCAGGACCTGATGGAATTTATGCTAGGGTATTGCGGGAAGCTGAAAAAGAATTGGCAATTCCACTCAGTATAATATTTTGTAGATCAGTTTCACAAAATGAAATTCCAACCAATTGGAAAAGGGCAAATGTAGTTCCTATTTTCAAGAAAGGAGAAAGAGGGAAAGTTGAAAACTATAGGCCAGTAAGCCTCACATCACTAGTCTGCAAAGGTACTTGAATCAATTATCAAGGATAAAATAGTTAGTTTTCTGGAAGGAAACAGAGTGATTCAAGATACTCAACATGGGTTTAGAAAAGGGCGATCGTGTCTCACAAATCTCTTGGACTTTTTTAATTTTGCTACAGAACAATTTGATAAGGGAAATCAGGTTGATGTAGCATATCTTGACTTTAGCAAGGCCTTTGACAAGGTACCTCATAAACGGTTAATGATGCAGCTTCAGGCCCATGGTATTGTGGGTAACATCCTAAAATGGATAGGGTTGTGGCTTTCAGATAGACAGCAGAGAGTGATGCTAAATGGTACAAAATCATCATGGCAGGGCAATAACAGGGCACAATGAGCAGGTCTTGCTGCAGAAAGACTTAGACGAGCTTGTGAAGTGGTCCGAAAAATGGCAAATGAAATTTAATTTTGATAAGTGCAAAATCATGCATGTAGGTAGGCAGCATATCAAGGCTCCATACTTGATGGGTGGCCAAGTACTATCTGTGACTCAGCAGGAGAAGGACTTAGGTGTTATTTTGAACACAAAATTGTGGGCATCAGAACAGACCAAAGAAGCCAGGAAGAAGGCACTAAGAATGCTTGGGACAATAAATAGGAATGTATCATACAAAAGTGAGGAAGTCATCAGGAAGCTTTATTGTGCATATGTCAGGCCACATCTGGAATATTGTGTCCAAGCTTGGTCCCCTAGTTATGAAAAAGATTGTTGGCTTTTAGAGAGAGTACAAAGGAGGGCAACAAAAATGGTGAATGGTATGGGCAACCTGGCATATGAGGAAAGATTGAAGAAATTGAATATGTTTTCACTTAGATATAGAAGGCTGAGAGGAGATCTCATCGAGGTCTTTAAATTTGTTCATGGTCAGGAACAGGGTTATCTCAGGGAACTGTTTGAATTTAAGAGAAATGATGCAATTAGAGGTCATCAATTCAAAATTAAAGTTAATCACAGCAGGACAAGGTTAAGACAGTCCTTCTTCACCGACAGGGTAGTAGAACACTGGAACCAGCTGCCAGAAACCATTGTCAGTAGCAACACACTGAACATCTTTAAGAACAGCATAGACAATCATTATAAGAATAGGGGGCTTGTTTTTCTGTATTCCAGGGAGAGTTGATCAACACATTTGGTGGACAACTGGTTCAGTGTACAGAGTGCAACCAAGAAGGGCCCTTGTGGCTCATAGTTGCACTGATCTGTTATGTCTTAATGTCTTTATGTGTGGTTGCTTCTGAGTAGTAGGCTCATATATTTTATGTCGGTACATTGCTCTGGTATTGATCAGTGGTGGATCCAGGGGTGGAAACTGGGGGTATACTCTCCCCCTCCCCCCGATAGAGATGTTGCCTACCCCCATGCTTAACGAGTTTTTCAGCCGACGACGCCCCTCAAAGTAGAAAGGGAAAAAGCCCCGCCTGTGAGGAAATGGCGTCCCTCCAGAACAGGTGCCCTCCCCCCCCAGATAAAAATTCCTTGGTCTACCCCTGGTATTGGATCAATGCGTGCTGGCGCCTACATGTACTTGCATGGTAGTAATGCCTGTATTGGTTAATGTGTACATTACAGTATGTAGTATTGTTTGCTGCTTGTTGCTGCTCGTGTGATGTCGTTGGCTGCTTTTTGCTGCGCATATAGTGTTGCTTGTTGCTTTAGCACTCTAACACCGGGCAAGCCTCTCCTTGCCGGCTCCTACCCAGGAGGTGGCAGTAACTGGGGATTGTTCGTGTCGCGCCACGGGATTAACGCTGACCGACCAGCACCCGCGGCATCGAGTTCACGAGCATGATCTGCCGTTAAGCAGATTCTTCTGTCCGGTGACACGCCCAGAGGGCACGGTCTCGCCTCGTGTTACCGGCGCAGACCTCTGTTCACCATGCCTGAAAAATCAGGGTAGCCCCACCGTGTGTACTACGTGCTACGGTGGGAAACTTGAAAGCAAACGTGCGAACAAGACTCCCACAAGGGTGCCGAAAAATGGAACATCTGCCTTGTATTTATAGTGGGGTAGGTCGCTAGTTATGGACTTAGCTTCAACACACATGTCACGAACATTTCGAAGAGGTTCGCAAAGCGTATCAACCTTCTCCGTGTACTAGCAGGCACAGACTGAGGCGGAGACAGGAAAACACCACTGCAATTCTACGAGACGTACGGCCCATCCTAGAATACAGCAGCTTCATCATTGCTACCATTTCGTCGACACTGAACACAAAGTGACAAGTCATTCAAAACAGCTGCATCAGAGCAGCTATAGGAGCCCTCAGCAACACACTCATAGCTAGTATTCTAGTAAACTCGGACGTCCCTACCCTCCGCTCTAGGACACAAACTCAGCCACTACTACGTCAAAATTAAATCCATTGAAAGCGCCCGGCACAGCGATGATATCAGTCTCACAGATACAGGATCCGGTTTGGGCGCAAACTACCATCATTTAGTGGTCAAATTACCACGGCTCTTTCAGATCTCAACCTCACAATGCCAACCAATGCAACTCGATTGTTCACTAGGCCATTCTGAACCCACAGTCAGCCAAAAGTCGAGTACTTGTTCTTGGAAAATAAATCGGACATCATGCCGGCTGAAGTTATTGGTACCTTTAACGAAAATGCCGATCTTAACAATCACAAAACACTCGTATTTGCGGATGGGTCAAAACACGAGGACAAAATAGGCTTCTGTATCTTTTGGCCAGGCCTTATTTTTACAAACGTCTACCGAATAACTTGTCCATCGTCACCGCTGAAGCAGCACTGTAAAGAGTTTCGCCTCGGAGAGGTACTAATCCAGGTGGTAAAAACAAGCCCCCTACTCCAGCTTGGTTTACGCAGGCTTTTGAGTTAGGCGTCAGACACAATGTTAGTGCGGACATCGGGGGATCTCCAGAAAAGAGAGAAAACAGGTAGGTTCCTGATGCCATTCAAGGACTCCGAAATATGCGCCCGCGACAAGCGCGCCCGGATGTTCACTAGTGTGTGCTTGAAGAATATAGTTACAATATATGAGGCTCTTTCTCCATAAAATATGATGCGAAGTGCATTTACGAAAATTAGCTTGCCTTCAGGCGTCAATTTCATTGCCACTTACAGTGATATATTGCGCATATGGTTACTTTGCGTATTGGCTTCTGGAACTATTTTCCACCATAGCCGGCTGGCCCGCGGCCCGCGGCCCGTCCCCGACCGCCCGACATTCATAATATGGCGGTGCGCGATTGGGGTCGCGGACCATTCCCTGAATGTTAATGGGCCCCAACGCTAAAGTTACAGGTAGATTTTCATATTTGAAGCGAAATGCGATGTGCCTGGCATGAGTTCCGCGACCACTGGAGTTGAGCCCGACAGGTTTTCTCGATATTGTTTAAGAACATTACGCTTATGGGCATTGAATGGAAAGAATGCATCTGCAACCGTGAATTTCACCTACACAATTTTGGCGTGGCAGAATCGATGTTACTTAGTATTGTTGAAGGGTGGAACTTTACTTTTGTCGTGCCACCGCTCAGTGGCCCTACGGATCCTCTGGGCAGCAACCGTCGGCGCTTGACGTGTATCGAGCCATTCCAGAACCTCCATAATGCCGGAAAGCTGCATGTTAAAAGGTAAAAAATGGTAGGGTTAGATATCGTTGAACGTAGTCGAGTATGGCATCAGAAGGCAGCTGATTTTATGCCGGTTTATTTGAGAAAATTGGAACTTAATTCGCTAAGGTGGAACATCTGATATGCAATTAAAAGGAACACAATATGATAATTCGAGACCGAAATCCTGGAATTGAGTGCAAAAGTCAAGGGGTAAGATATCCATAAAAGTATTCGAGCGGTGCATCAGAAGGCAGCTGATTTTATATCAGTTTATTTGAGACCATTTGAAATTAACTCGATAATGTAGAACATCTGATATGCAATTTAAAGGAATACGATGTGATAATTCGAGACACAAAACCTGAAATTGAGTGCAAAAATGGCAGGGTTCGATATGTATAAAAGTAGTCGAGTATGACATCAGAAAGCCGCTGATTTTATGCCGGTTTATTTGAGACCATTGTAAATTAATTCGGTAATATAGAACATCTGATATACAATTTAAAGGAATACAATATGATAATTCGAAACAAATCCTGAAATTGAGCACAAAAATGACAGGGTTAGATATCTATAAAAGTAGTCGAGTATGGCATCAGAAGGCAGCTGATTTTATGCCGTTTTATTTGGGACCGTTGGAAATGAATTCGCTAATGTAGAACATCTGATATACAATTTAAAGGAATACAATGTGATAATTCGAGACACAAATCCTGAAATTGAGTGCAAAAATGACGGGGTTAGATATCTATAAAAGTAGTGAAGCATGACATCAGAAGGCAGCTGATTTTATACCGGTTTATTTGAGACCATTGGAAACTAATTCGGTAATGTAGAACATCTGATATACAATTTAAAGGAATAGAATGTAATAACTTGGGACACAAATTCTGGAATTGAGTAAGTAACAGGGTTCAACCTACATGAAAGTCACTCAAAATGATATAAAAATGTAGCACGTTCGAATTTCGTTTAGTTAAGAACATTCGAAATTGCCAGCACATCACAGAGAAGATGTATGATACGTTTTTATTACAAGATGTTGTGTGGCCAATTGCTCCCATTTCATTTTACGGGCAAAATGACAGGGTGAAATGATTTGATAATACAACGAACTACGCATCATAAGAGAGCTTGTTTCAATGTTGTTCAAATTTGACCATTGGAAATTACTTGCACCTCCTCTAGAAACTAGAATATAGCATTAATCATAGCAAGCCCACTCGCGTGGTGTTCCTTCACAAACCCACCACCAGAGCGGCGCCACCGGTATTGTGTCCGCTCATGACGCCTAACGGGGTGCTATTTCGAATGCTACATTTCGCATCCCCGATATTTTAGCACCATGCTCAATTTAAGAATGCGCATGGTGCTAGGAACATCAGCTATGGAACAGGAGTGCCCGAAGATACTAAAGAAATAGCAGCTTTTCTGGTGGTTTCTTTTAGCATACTAGGGATGATGTGCAATAATATATTAAATATGTACCCAATTTTAGCACTCTTCATTGGCTTATACATGAATCTCATTAATACCATTGGGGTCAGAAATAGCACCAACTGTGTATATGTTGCTATTTCGCACTGTTTTTGAGCGTGCTATCCACAGTCTTGCCAGATTGCGACGTGGAGTGAGCTGCACATTCTCCCCCGGGCTCCCCTGGGATACATACATCCTCCTGCGCCGATGGCGTAGATTGTTCACAAAAGTAGCATCTTTTCTTCCGTCGAAATAGAGAGTCTGAAGTCGTGTATCGCACATCGCACATGCTTCTCTCTCACGAACACGATCTTTAGCCCGCGAAACTTTCTTGGCATCCAGCATAAAACGTCTTGTGGGGTGATACCACATCTTGTGGCATCTACCACACTTCATCTTTGAATTAGCGCCAGAGTTAAGTCATTTTCGTAGGCCATGTTGGCATGGTAAACTTTGAACATTCTGCTGTACAAATACTGTGAGGAAATTCTGCATGTTGTTTCAGAACATGTTTTACTTCCCAAGTGTACTTGCCTTAATCAACGCTAAAACCGCAGCAGCGAGTAGCACAGATACGACCAAGGGTTACAAAAACCGCAATTGGTTGTCTAACATCACTTCACGTCTGTATGAAACTGATATTCGCGACTCCTTAACGCTTTCTGACCGCAAATGTGTCCTTCATTGGTGAGATAATGTCAAGCTAAGTCACACAACTATGACACTCCTTGAAAACATGCGCCCCACAGCGAACTATGTGCTTTTGTGGTCGACGGTCGGGTGCGCTGTACCGTGTGACCGCCAGGCGCTTGCATCACCTCCGAGTTAAGAGCGGCAAGTACAAGAGCTACCAAATTGTGTGGATTGGTAGCCAGTCACCGGGGCTATCCGGGAATACATAGGGGTAGGGATGGGTGTAACGTAGCGCGTGTCATGCGCTCAAGATTCGCGTTACACCGCCATTTCTGTTTTTGCAAACATTTTTGCAAACATTTTTGGCGCACGTGGCATGTGCGCACGGGGAGGGGTGTGAATAGAAGGCGGCCCTTTTCATCGTTTTTTTACGATTGTGTTTGACGCTGGAAATCGGCTAAAAGTGACGAAACCTCGTTACTTGCATTACCCGGTGCCATGTGCCGGCTACACTTTTTCCATTGATCATTGGCACCTGTCGCATCACAAGGGTCAGCCATCATCAGAGATTGATAAGCATCGTGGCCCGTTCAACTGGCTCTGCTTCTCATACCATTAACGGGATACATTGAGGTACTTCTACGATTTTGAACACACCAACATTGCGGGTGTTGGTGTGCATCTAGTTTGAAACCATCCTACTTCTAACACAGGAAACGACTGTCCCTGGGAACGACTGTCCCTGGGAACGACTGTCCCTGTCAGACCCCATTTTCGGATGACACGTGTTAGGCACGCGTAGCCTCAACGGCTGTGATGGCCACGATATCTTTAGATTTTCTTCATCTTAAATATTTTTCCTACAATCACGGCTACCTCGAATCGTTATTTTATTTTATAATTATACCTCGATCATTACCTTTAATACCTTTAACCTTTACCTTGAATTACCTTTATTCCTTTAATTACCTTTATATCTTTAATTACCTTTAATTCAATTTAATTTCTTTACCTTTAATCCTTTACCTTTACCTTTAATCCTTTACCTTTACCTTTAATCCTTTACCTTTACCTTTAATCCTTTACCTTTACCTTTAATCATTATACCTCGAGCATCATTTTCGGCTTTCTCAGCCGGCTCATCGCACCGATCGATCGGTGGGTTTGCTTCAGCCAACTTCATCGGTTGAAAATTATACAGGCGCATGTGTTTCCACGCCATCCAAGGTATCTTGGGAAGGATTTGATAGGTTAGGCTAGTTTAGGTTAGGTTATGTTAGGTTAGGCTAGGTTAGGTCAGATCAGGTCAGGTCAGATCAGATCAGATCAGGTCGGTGTAGACTAGCTAATTTTTCCTGACTTAGTTCGAACCCTTTGGAGGCGTAACAGCCTGGGGTACATTGAGGTACTTCTACGATTTTGAACACGCCAGCATTTCGGGTGTTGGTGTGCATCTAGTTTAAAACCATTATACTTCTAACACAGACTGACTGACTAACACAGACCAAGAAACGACTGTCTTGGGACCCTAAGATAGCATGAAGTTAATAAATGAGAACACACACTTTGTTAGATAAAGTTTCCTCGGTTCTTCCATCATTGGCTAAACGTCTGTGGTGTCAATGGCATTGTCACAGTGCTACGATGGCCTCGAAACAGGCTACACGTCTGTGGTGTCAATGGCATTGTCACATTGCCACGATGGCCTCGAAATACAGACCAACATCTAGATCATTTAAGCCTAACCTATGAAACACCAGTGTTTCAAGCCGCCAAACTCAATCCGGTATAGGAAGTGGAAGCAGCTCCATGCTGAATCGGATGGGATTGATCTGCATGAAATTAAATCAGATGAAGTAGTGTGCCTGTCTACTGGCCACACATTACTGTTCTCCATTTTGCGACATTATGCAATGTCGCATTGTTCAGGGGTGATCAATGTCCGAAGTTTTTTTTAACATCGTGGCACCCCACCTCGTGCAACACATCCACGTCTGGGATAATTGAATCTTGTCTGCAGAGACCAGCTGCATGAATTTGCATGTTAGATGTATTCAAACTGCTGCAAACGTTGTGTTCAGACATACAAGCAGGAAGACAGCTAGATCCAAGAGGTCCAGGCACGAGCACTCCCGCGACTCTAGAAAGAAGACCTCCCACACCAAATCCCAAACTTCTCTCTGCCTCCGAACTAACCTTTACCCCCCCGGAGGAAACATGACGGTGACCAGCCGACTGCCCTGAACCATTGCGGCCCGGGCAGGGACCAGAGGGCGAAAGCTCGGTCCACGGGTGCAACGAATCCGGGTGTTTTTCAGTAAGGAGGGACACCTTGCGGGTGGACCGACCCATACACACCATGCTAACAACAACGGCGCCCGTCACCCGCACCGCAAAAGGTGCCTGCCTGGCAGGTACCTACACCGAGCCAGGCCACACCATCACACGAGAGTCATCTTTCACTCTTGCACAGACACTCCGCTATATTCTCCAATCGCCACACTTCACCATCAACAGTCACACCACCCACACCATTGTTCAGACACAGAGCAGCGCTGACACACAAACACTTTTTGACACACACATTTTCAAAAACCGGCGCTGCTCATTCACGCTACATCGCACAATGAACACCAGCCGGGGCTACATTTGCGCCCTTGGGCTGGATAACTTACCACTAGACTGCACCGCCTGCAGTCAATTAGCAACTGTTGATAACTAGAAGAAGTGCATGTTTTGCCCAGCACTATTCCAGCACAGAGTGTGTTTTAGGCATGCGAACCAGCTTTCCAACCCAATGCTTCTGTTGTTGCTTGTGTGCAAATACTTAGAACAGACATACCAATTACAATTTGAACAAACTGAACCAACAAGTTTGCCATAATACCTGTTTGCATCGGGGAGAGTGATTTTTAGAGGCGTGCCGGACCATAAAGATAATTTGCGCCGCCTTTAAAGCGAGTGTTTTGCAAGCAAAGCTCAGGCAAGTGCACATTTACGATATGGCAGCCTTATGTTATAGTGTGTGATGTTTTATGTAGCGACTATTCTGCTTCCGGTCACAGAGACGCAATGTGTCAGCTGCATCTTTGCATCCATTTCTGCAAGATTTTTACAGACGCTATTTCCGCGGTCGCATGAAGCTCATCATCATCATGAAGCTCATCTTTTGAAGCTCATCATGAAGCTCATCTTTTGAAGCTCATCATGAAGCTCATCTTTTACCAGACGGTTTATATCGCTTTGTTAAATTGGCTTCAAGATACAAACCAGCCCACTCCCACAAATATATGCCTTTTGGTCATGAACATGACAAAACCGGAACAAGTTGGGTGGTGTGATCACTGATCATTGGTTTGGTCAGACATTTGGTGAGACTGGAGATCTGGTGAGACCGAAGATATACAATAACTAGGAAACATATGTCCGTACCACCCATGAACTACATTTTAATTAAACTTTAAAATTAAACATGCCGTGATCCATGGCAATATAGGGGAGAGTGGGGTAAGATGCCCAGGGCTTAGGGAAATTGGCATTGTGACCAAATTAACCCCCAAATCCTGGATCTTTGAATGTCAACACAAAGCCCCATCGTTTTTCTATCCACTGGAATGCACTAGATCACTGAGACTTGTCTCGTTTTCTCATTGTTGAGATTTTACCAGAGGCATGCAAAAGGGCGTCTTACCCCATGGGGTGGGTAAGATGCCCCATGGGTATGGGTAAGATGCCCCTGCCCTGGGCATCTTTCCCCATTGCCATAAAATGCAAACTTTATCGTTAATGATTTCGTAGGCACTTCAGCCGGCAGACGCATTCCTTCCCCTCACTGAAAAAATCAACCAAACGTTCATGTTTTATTCTGAGTTTGCGAAAAAGAAACGCTTTGGTACCGAAATCACCAGCCACCCGTGAATTCTTCTTAAGGTAGAATTCCACCAGGCTGGTGCCAACACATCACCATAGGGCATAGCATGCTTTCACAAGTTTCAATTCAACTTAAAACATACGCTGACAGCACAGATCAAATGTATTAGCGGCACAGGTCACAAGTGTAGCCACCATCGCCGTTAGCTTGTACGTCGGTACAGAGCACACAGGCCCAGCCTTGGCAGGCTGCGCACTGAATCCACTCTTCACACGACATGATAAATCTCAGGCCACAGATAATGCACCTGGTGTCATCTGGTTCTTGCGGCGTTGCAGATTTGCCAGCTTGTTGTTTTTCTTTTGCGATCCTGGCTTTGTCTGTCTTGTCCCCTTCTTTTTAGCTGCCTCTACTTTTTCTTTTCCCTTCTTCATTTTTCTTTCTTCAAGCATTTTCTTGTTGGGAGACGACGTGATTACTGTGGCTTGTTCAGCCCGACGAGATCTCTTTCTCTTTTCCGCTCGCGGAGTGGTGCATAACATATCTAGAATGCTGGTTGGTGACTGCTGCGCGCTCTCCTCGAGACCGGCGGCTGTGGCGCTCGAGCCCGCAGGCTCCGGCGCCGGTTCCTGAGACGGCTGCACTACGTTCTCATCGAGACCGGCAGCTGTGGCGCTCGAGCCCGCAGACTCCGGCGCCGGTTCCTGAGACGGCTGCACTACGTTCTCATCGAGACCGGCAGCTGTGGCGCTCGAGCCCGCAGACTCCGGCGCCGGTTCCTGAGACGACTGCAGCACGCTCTCGTCGAGACCGGCAGCTGTGGCGCTCGAGCCCGCAGTCTCCGGCGCCGGTTCTTGAGACGGCTGTAGCGCGCTCCCGTCGAGACCGGCGGGGGAACCGGGAGCCTCCTCCTCAGTCATCCGTGCGGGTGCAAAATCATCCTCGGTGAAAACCATGTCACAGGGCCATATTCCTGAGGCTTTAAATCCATTGATCGCCCGCTCCATGGTAGCAGATCTTGAGTAGGCAGTGCTGAAGATCTGAGCCAGCTCGTACTCGGTCACGCGCCTACCTGGATGGGCACGCATCCAGGTGTCCACCGCGTTGTTGTACGCGCTCTTGAGGGACTTGAATACCGCCACATCTAGCGGCTGCATTCTATGAGTAGAATGCGGCGGCAGTGTGATGATTGTCACGCCGTTTTCCCGAGCCATGTCGACGACCTCGAGCGACTTATGGCTGTGATGGCTATCGAGGATGATCACGTGTTTGTCCTGCATTGAGGGCTTCACCACCGCCAGGAAATGGTGGAACCACGTGAGGAAAACCTCCTGATCGGTCCATCCAGACTTAGTGCACGTTCCCACCGAGCCTGGCGGCGCACCGTTCATCAGGCTTTGAACCATCTTCATCCTGCCGAAGACGAAGACTGGAGGTAAGTACAATCCAGCCGCGTTGACTGCGCACAGAACAGCGACAGTCTTGCCGCGCTCTCCGCTTGTGATTTTCCAGACTCTTTTAACGCCTTTGGAAGCAACGATCTTCCCTGGAGTTTGTACGTTGGTCACCCCAATTTCATCCATATTCCATACTTTCATGGGCCCGTAGTCGCCTCCGTCGAGAACTGATTCGTATGCGTCGAAGAACTTCTTGACCTGAGGTCGGTTGAATTCGACGGCTCGGGATAGGCTTGTGGCTTCTGGGCTCCTGATTGACAGGCTTGGGTGGCGACGCAAAAATCCGTAAAGCCAGTCTTTCCCAGCCATCCTGTGCTCTTTGTCGAACCGCACTTTCATGTCCATCTTCTCTGCGAACTCGTAGGCTAGACGCAGTACGTCCAGTGCTGTGAGCCCAAAAAGAAGTTTCTCCATTTCTTTGATCTTTTGTACGAGTTGTTCCTCCATTTCCTTTGGAATGTCTGTAGACCTTCCCAGACTTCCCGGGACCAGCACCTTCTCGGTGGCGACGCAGTGTTTTTCTGGATATCTTGTACATTTTGGAGACCTTATGCAGGGAAGATCCACTACGTATGGCTTGAAGTGCTTGCTTGAGACTCTCTTGGCCATAGGAGCCTCGGTCCGAGGTCCTGGTTCTGGTTCGTGCCATGTTACGTGACACTGAAAATGATATCGGAATTAGAAAATTGTTGGTGGAGATTGATACAAACTGATTAGGGTTGTGGCAAGGTATTATCTGATGGTGTTTGCCAAGGACGCATGAACCGGGGATGGTGAGGGGAACAGGAAGGGCAAAGCCTCCCACCGATGGCATTCAAGCCCCCAATTTGGAAAGGCCTGACACCAAAAATGTATAGATGTTACCCGACACGAAAAATGTACGTGGTAAATTTCAGACCGCAGCTTCCCAATCCCTTGTGGGTTACCCCCCTTCACGAACACTTTCAATAGTTCGTACGTCTCCGAGGGTGACAAAAGAAATAGATAAAAACATATTCGAGGTATGAAAGCTAATTAGCTACATATTAAAACATGAATGTGTCATTCGTAAACTACCGGCGGGAAAGGCGCCCCATCTATGGGGTAAGATGCCCCCGGGGGCGTCTTTCCCCATCGATGTGTGGGGCGTCTTACCCACCAATGCCGAAATTTGGTCGCACGTAGCGTGCAGAAATAGGGCGATCGTGGCGCACTGGAGAATAACACCCTAAAGAAGCAAAATATATCATGTTCCGCGATGGAAAGTCCTACAGCACGCAAGTATATTATTTGAACAGATATTTGCAACTATTTTGTTAAACTGTCATGATCGAAAACGTCAAAAATCAGAGAAACACTCAGCGCTCGTCACGCACTTGCAGCAACGGACCAACTTTTTGCGCAATAAACAACCGTGGCTTCTGCTTCCAATCAAGAGCTTCAGATATGTTCTCTAGTTCTTTGATCAGCCTATAGAGGGGATGGGGCGTCTTACCCGAGGGGACATCTTACCCCACTCTCCCCTAATGACTTCCGTTAACCATCTTCACCGTCAACAAATGTACTTGACTTCTATTATATCAGGTAAAAAGTATGCGTCCCTATTCCTTTATGCCAATTTAAATCCTATCTCAGGTAACACCAAACAAAACAATTGTGTTTGACGAAGTGGACGAAGTGTGACGAAGAGGTCAGAATTGACACACTTTGTTCCTACACGCATGAACAATGCGACGAACGGAGTGTATCTA
This sequence comes from Ashinkailepas kermadecensis, assembly GCA_034440615.1. Lineage (NCBI taxonomy): Eukaryota > Metazoa > Arthropoda > Thecostraca > Neolepadidae > Ashinkailepas > Ashinkailepas kermadecensis. The sequence goes on from JAOTOM010005105.1 coordinate 97,530, forward strand.
CCCTCATGTTTCTGCAAAACACAAATAATTCAGTTGGTTGAACGAGAGGATTCTTGGATACACTTTTTCATACAATGAAATGCACGTGACATTGAATGTAATTCAAATTTAGTTAAAATAAAAAGTATAGAGGACATTCTCGTTCCATGTTCCTCGTCTCATTTTCCCATGAACCGTGTTCTTTTTTTTTGCTGCTCAGATATTTGTGCTTGGAGGTTAAGCTCGCTGCCACGCCACCAATGCTTCATCTCCTGGGGTGTTCAGTGTCCCGACTCTGCCCATTGCCACAGACCCGTCGGGTAAGCGACGACAGCTGATCTTCCCCAAGGGTCTTGACCTGGACCGGCCGAAGCGGTGTCGCACTAGCTTCAGTGCGTCTCAGCTCGGCCAGCTGGAGCGCGCCTTCCAGGCCAATCAGTACCTGGTGGGCAGCGAGCGGCGCCGACTGGCAGACCTACTCAACCTCTCCGAGACACAGGTGAGCGCCACCCGGCCTCTCCGAGACACAGGTGAGCGCCACCCGGCCTCTCCGAGACACAGGTGAGCGCCACCCGGCCTCTCCAAGACACAGGTGAGCGCCATCCGGCCTCTCCGAGACACAGGTGATCGCCACCCGGCATCTCCGAGACACAGGTGAGCGCCACCCGGCATCTCCGAGACACAGATTATCGCCACCCGGCCTCTCCGAGACACAGGTGAGCGCCACCCGGCCTCTCCGAGACCCAGGTGAGCGCCACCTGGCCTCTCCGAGACACAGGTGTTTGCCACCCGGCCTCTCCGAGACACAGATTATCGCCACCCGGCCTCTCCGAGACACAGGTGTTTGCCACCCGGCCTCTCCGAGACCCAGGTGAGCGCTACCCGGCATCTCCGAGACACAGATTATCGCCACTCGGCCTCTCCGAGACACAGGTGAGCGACACCCGGCCTCTCCGAGACACAGGTGAGATCTATCCGGCCTCTTCGAGACACAGGTGAGCGCCACCCGGTCACTTTGAGACATAGGTGAGCTTGATTTTTCCTATCCGAGAAACGGGTGATCTCCACCGGGTCTCCGAAACACATGTGAAACCCATTCTGTCTCTCCGAGACACATGTGAGCTCCACTCGGCCTTTCCGATGCACAGGTGAGCTCCACTGTCTCTGTCTGGCCTGTGGCTCGAAGAGCCACAGGCCACAGGTGGGTCAAACCCAGACTCGATCAGACTTGCAGTTAGACCCTCGATATACAGGTGAGCCGGAAGCATGGCCTTGAATACCCTGCTTAGTACAAAGCTGACATCTGGGATACGTGAGTGCTTCAGCTAAGCCAGTGTCTATTCTCAGGAATTTTGATTGGGGAGGGGGGCGAGGTCGCACCTATTGGCGACTGCGAGACCACCATCTGAGGAAACCAGACCCCCACCCCAATAATGCTAAAATAATGGAGAATGCTCACTGACGTGAGGGCCATGGTCATTACTGATAGTGGAAGGGGCACGGCCCCTCCAGCTAGCAGGTTAGAGAAGGCTCTGAGCTAAGTTGTATTTGCCTGCTGAACAGTCCAGCCCCAATTCAGCTCACCGACACTATTCTCGACTGAGATGTCCAGTTTCTTCACACATCCAACGTTTCTGTGCGCCGCTAGCAGATTCAGCTAAGTCGATACACAGAGCAGGCATCATGCCCAGAACTCAGGCCATTCTCAAATGCTAGACCGTCTATTCGCCTCTCCGCAGTATCAGTTCTCTAGTCTTGAAACTTTATTCAGTGCGTTGTATCCCTGACCAAGATTGTTGTGTTCCAGATTAAGGTGTGGTATCAAAATCGTCGGACGAAAAGTAAGAAACAAAGGGACAAGAAGCAGCATGAATCGAACGTCACGGCACCACCGATCACGGCGTGCCCGCCTCCGCCCGCCGTCCAATTGTTTCCCCTGGTGCCAGTATTGCCAACTACGACCTCCATGAGCAGTTACGAGATGGCGACAAAGGCAGGTGTTCTGAGTGTGCCGGCCGTGTTCGCTGGGGAGTGGCTGGGGCACGTCAACTTGTCCCAGCAGTGGTCGCGGCCCCAGTGGCCTCTGGGTGCGCGCCACCCAGGTCGGTTTCAATGCGGCCCGTATGCGCCATACAGCTGGATGATGTAGTCTGGTCGGCCGCTTCGTGCTGTCCACCGTCGGAGGTCCTTCGAGTGCGTGGCGAAATATGTAACCGCCGTGAGATTTTAGAGGGTTTATCAAGCCGGATGTCGATCAAGCTGCATGAGTATTGTTCTATTATTGTGAATATCGCATTTCGCGTGCGACGAGCAAAGTAACTGATGCTTTATTAACATGGCTACCGATCATCTCTATGGGTATACATCAATTGCCGAAGAGAAGTATCGGTTATTTCACGGGTTGGTACTCATCAATAGCTGTGTGGCTACGGCCACGTACACCTATTGCAGCTACGTACAGCCACATGCCTAGTGAGGTATGTCTGGAAAGCTGTCACTTCTTCACAGGTACCTTCAGCTGAAGGGACAGACAGTTTGAGTGGCACAAAATGTGCATCCTACACTACACCTGGTTCTGGTCTTGATTGTTCTTCGACACCACAGAATAGGCATCAGAACCCACTGGAGTTCACCGTATCTTGTTTGATCATTTAGTTCCTATTAAATATAGTCTCTGTGCTATTCATATGTGCTTTTCCAGGCTTGTTTTATGCACGCTCATGCTTCTCGAATATGAATACGGCGTATGCCTCAAATGAGGTCTTAAGCTGCGACATTGTATTACTCGCAATGCGCCTCGCTGACCACATGATGAGCGAGTATGACTGCCGAGTGATTGCATCATTCCTTTGGCGTGAAGTGGTGTTGAAACATAGCCAATAAATACGGAGTTTTCAAAGTAGAAGACTTGAAATACATAATGTGTGTTACGAAAACAATCGCATGTTATCGCTTCTGAAAATGCGATCCAAATACCATTCTCAGCAGTTACCCATGGCAGCTTGCCATGCAAGCGAATTAAATCTTAAGTGGCAGTACGCGAGCAACATGCGTCAAGCACAAGGCTAGGTTTTTCGGCATAATGTCCAGATGAAATATGATAGGGAAGTATCGAGCTCGTTTCGGGTGTTTAGCGACAACGAAAGAAAATAACCATCTCACAATAGTTCGTGAGAATGCACATCGCCACCAGTAATGCATGAGGATTTTCCAAAGGGGGCCGACGAAAAGAAACGTGACGAAACAGAGAAAGCCTCCGGTGCCCGAAGCGTGCCGAAAATTTAAGGTTTTGCGTGGTGAAAATATCGAAAAGTCTCGTTTGATCTAGTGTATTTTTGGGTGCCAAGGGGAGAACCCGGTCCCCGGGCTCCCCTTTGGCTGCACCTCTAATCTAATTTTGAGTGGCCACTAATAAATTAACAAACAATATAAAAATAAAGGATGCTTAGTTGTTACAGATAAATATGTTTTTCCATACTCTTGACATTGCATCATTTTCGTAATCTTATCACAGTAGTTTGATATTCAGGAATGGGTGCCTGAAGAAAACCTTGACACCTTTATTTAAAATGATAGTTTTGATAGGGGAGACCGGGTCTAGTTGATGCACTGGATGGTTGATGCAACGTTGTCTCTAGTTATCTTGGATACAACAGCGTTTACTCCAAAAGTATGAAGCCGGTTGCCATGGCTACCACACATGTTGCTACTGGCACCCTCTTCTCGAGGCAAAAACAAGCGCAAGTCCTTTCGACGCGCGGCTGCGGAGTGATAACTATCTGGCACATTTTGGGAGCGAAGGTAAATTTCAATATCTGTGCTTCGCTCTTAATTTATATGTTATCGCCTACTTGTTAACGTTTTCGGTGTATGTTATCATTATCATGTTCTCTTAGCTTTGCAACGGTGAAATGCTTTCATCGTTTGCCGCCACATTGAGACTACGGAATGAACGTTTGCGCCTTCCATAAGTTAGATAAACCATGAGCTATGGCCAACCAGAACACAGACCAGCATTATTTATTACTGTAAGCGTGAAATATGGACCTATCAGATGGCTTAAACCAATGCCACCTATATATTATATATTTTATGCAATTTGCATTGCATCAACTTACCCTATCGTCAGCAACAACACACCACTATAGCGGGGTAAGTTGACGAACCCGCAGTTCCGCGATGTTTTGCTCTGGTGGATAGCCGAGAGGATGCAATGAAAAAGTAATTATCGGGAATGATAATACAAGGTTTAGACTTGGAGTATGTGTAACTATCTTCTTGCTACCCTTTCAAAGTGATAAGTTAATTTGAGTTTCGCGAAAATTGCATCAACTAGACCCGATCTCCTCTACTCCTTTGCACACCCGTAAGCCACATGGTTTTGTGATTTATCAACCAGAATAGTCGACACATGTCCCCAAATATGCATGCACCCTTGTTGAAGACTTTTCACTGGGGTGGGTGGTTGGGGGGGCAATTTTCCCTTCAGTGATTATGTTATTGCAGTCCCTGTACTCTCGTGAAATCAAAATAATGCTTTGCATGTTTTAACAAACTATGGCGACAAACCAGAACAACCAAGCCACTAAGTTTCCATAGCAAACTTGTGAATTGCGAGAGTTTGATCCGACCTGGCCCGTAATTGATGTGAGCGCAGTTGAGATGCTCATGTAATGTGATGACGCGTCGACTGGTCATGGCGTGATTCACTTGTGGATTGTGTAACACGTAGAGGTCAAGGTCAGAGGTGACGTCGGATGTGACGTAGGCATGCTCGTGCTTCTGACTCATGGCGGATATGTAACCCGCGGCGCGAGGAGGGAGAGGGTCAGTCGGCCGCGACCTGAGCTCTCCGCAGGCTGCGCCTGCGTGTGCTATCACTGTTCTTTTTGGCAAACTGTCGGACTTCACCAACTAATATACTTCAGTAAACAAGCTATTTCGGCCAAGATGCCTGAAATATCAGCAGTAACCACAAGAGGCGAGGCGGCGACCGTCTCGGCTGGAGGTGCGGCGGCGCCCACGACGACAGGCGGTGAGACGAGGCGCGACGGAGGCGGCGCGTTCGACGCTCGTCTCATCCAGGAATACGACGGGTCGGCAGACGTGGTGGAATGGTTTACACGGGCTGAAGTGCTGTGCAAGCACCGCGGTGTGGACCTGACTGGCGTCCTGCCGGCGCGGCTCGCAGGAGGAGCGTTCGCCGTCTGGATGCAACTGTCGAAGACGGCGCGGAACTCAGCGGATGCTTTCGCTACGACGCTTTCGCTATGGACCGGCTGGCGGCCTACGATGCCTACGCAAGTCACCGCCTACAGCCCGGTGAGTCAGCAGACGTATATCTGGCAGATCTGCGGCGGCTCGCCACTCTGTATGGCGGGGTGCCAGAGAGCGCGCTAACCTGCGCGTTCATATCTGGTTTGCCGGACACGGTCCGCATGACGATCCGGGCCGGCACTCGCGCGGAGGCCTTGGACCTCGCCAGCATCTTGGCGCGCGCGCGGGCGTCCTGAGCGATGAGCACGTCGCAGTGACGGCGGCCGCGGCGCGCGAGGAGGCATCTCCGCGCGCTCCCGCAGCGCCGCGGGCGGTGAGACGCCCGCCGCGGCGCTGCTGGTCGTGCGGCGAGCTGGGTCACTTCGCGGCCGCCTGTCCGCGGAAGGAGCCGGGAAACTCGCCGGGAGGCGACGCGTCAGCGCAAGCGCCGTCTCCCCGACAATAAGAGGCGCGCTGCGCGTCACCTGGTTGGAGGTGGATGGGCGGACCTGCAGCGTGTTGGTCGCCACCGGCTGCACAGGCACACTGGTGTACACCGACCGCTGCCGGCAGTGGTCATCGCAGTCGGTCAGGATGCTGACGATCAGTGGCGACGAACTTCGGTGCTGCGGCACCGGCCAACGGGTGAGCCTCGATGTGTTGGTGGTGCCGGAGCGGCTGCTGGGGGTCGATGTCGTGCTCGGTATGACCGGCATCGCGGCCCTGGGGGGAGTCTGCCTGCGGACGCCGACAGATGTTCAGTTATGTGCGGCAGCGGCTGTGACCTCCCCGGGCCCGGCGGTGGACGCGACCGATTTCACGGCACGATTCGACGTTGAGCAGCGGGCCTGGACAGTGGCCTGGAAGTGGGCGGACGGCGCCGGCCCGGAGTGTCTGAGCAACAAAGTGGCTGAATATGCCGTCCCTCAGAGCGCTCGGTGGGCGTACGACGCGGAAATCGACACATGGATCAGCAACGGCTGGCTGAAGCCGTACGACAGTGAGGTGGACGGGCCGCTGCGCGGGTTGGTCCCCCTGATGGCGGTACGGCAGGTCAACAAGGACAAAGTGAGACCCGTGCTGGACTACCGAGAACTGAACGGGTTTGTGACGGCCCACACAGCGGACGCTGACGTCTGCGCGGATCAACTGAGGAAGTGGCGGCGGCACGGCACGCGGATCGCAGTGGTGGACTTGCGAAGAGCTTATCTCTAGCTGCGGCTTGAGCGCCGGCTGTGGCCGTACCAGACGGTGATGGTGAGGGGGCGGCGGTACTGTCTGACCCGACTGGGATTCGGACTCAACGTCGCTCCGCTGATCATGAAGGCCGTCGTGCGGGCAGTGCTGGCGGAGGACGCCGACATGCAGCGCGGCGTGCTCCCGTACGCAGACGACCTGCTGGTCGACGAAGATGTTGTCAGCGCTGACCGCGTGACGCAGCACTTCGCCCGCTTCGGCCTGGCCTGCAAGCCACCGGAGCGCGCGGCGGACGGTGCGCGCCTGCTCGGCCTGCACGTGCAACTGGTGGACGGTGAGCTGCACTGGACGCGCGACAACGCCATCACGTCGCCGCCGGAGCGGGTCACGCGTCGCTCCGTGTTCGCCTGGTGCGGTCGGCTGGTGGCGCATCTGCCCGTCAGCGGCTGGCTCCGCCCGGCGGCTGCCTGGCTGAAGCGCCGGGCGAACGCCGTGCCGCGCGGCTGGGATGATGTCGCCACAGACGCCGCCCTCCTGTCCCAGATCTCACAGGTCAGAGACCGGCTGGAAGCGCACGACCCGGCGCACGGGCCGTGGCGGCTGACCGGCGAGAAGGTCACCGCGTGGACGGACGCCAGTGCGATCGCCGCGGGGGTGGTCATCGAGAGCCCAGACGACGGTGTGGTTGAGGACGCCTGCTGGCTGCGGCTGGAGACTGCAGCATCGGCTCACATTAACATGGCCGAGCTCGATGCGGCAGTGCGCGGCGTCAACCTCGCCGTCGCCTGGGGAATTCGCGACATCGACCTCCGTACGGACTCCGCCGCGGTCCATCGGTGGATCAGCGATGCACTGACTGGCCGCGCGCGCCTCCGCACAAAGGCGCACGGTGAGATGTTGATCCGGCGACGTGTCGACATCATCCGCCAGCTAGTGGAAGAGCTACAGCTGGAGCTGTCTGTCGCGTTCGTCCGGTCGGAGGAGAACAAGGCGGACGTGCTGACCCGCGTTCCGAGAGACTGGCTGCGCGAGCACGAGCCGCCGGCCGAGGCGGCGACGTCGGCTGGAAGTACCGCTCGCGGTGAGGACGGGCACGCCGGCGCGGCCGTGGCGGCCGCCGCAATGCAGGACTCCGGCGATGACGACGCGGACATCGACATGCGGGCACGTATCCAGACCGTGCACGAGAGGGCGGGCCATCCGGGTATCCGCCGGACACTACTTCGTGAGACGTGACGTGTCCCGTGACGTGTCACGAGCCGACGTCCGGACGGCCGTGAATCGGTGTGACGTGTGCCGATCCATTGACCCCGCGCCGGCGCGATGGCAGCACGGCTCGCTGAGTGTTCCGGATTCGTGTAAGCGGCTCGCAATGGATATGACTTACTATCAGGGTGGATCGTATCTGACTTTGATAGACTGCGGCCCGTCTCGCTACAGCCTGTGGCGACATCTGGCTCGCCCAGACGCGGCCGAAGTCATCAGACACCTGGAGACGATTTTCCGCGAGCGCGGCGCGCCGGAAGAAATTCTGGCCGACAGTGATACCATCTTCCGCGGACGTCGGATGGCGGCGTTTGTGTCAAAGTGGGGTGTGGTCCTTCGCTTCCGGGCCGTCCATGAGCCGGGCGGCAACGGGATTGTGGAGCGCAGTCACCGTACCATCAAGGTGATCGCCGCGCGCCGCAGGTGTGCCATCGCGGAGGCTGTACACTTGTACAACGTCACTCCGCGGTCCGGCGACTTGGCCGCGACATCGCCGGCTGCCGGTATTTACCGGTACGCGGTGCGTGACTGCGTGCGACCTCCGCAGCCCCGTGCGCCCTCCGGCGCTCAGCGACCGCGGCCGGCGCCGGACGAGACGCGGGATGTGCCCGAGTTTCACATTGGTGATCTCGTTTGGACGCGTCGCCGGGGGACGCGCTGCACCGTACCGTCTAATCAGGGCATCGTGACCCGCGGCATGTCACCTCAGGTCATCGAGGTGGACGGTACGCCATGGCACGTACGCAATGTGCGGCCGCGGCACGGCGGCGCGCCGTCGGTCGCTAGCGCTGATGACAGCGACGGCAGCGAGGAGGACGATTCCGTCTACATGTTCGCCGACCGGCCGCCTGAGGGTCCAACCGCGGGCCCGCCGCCCGCGGACAGTGGTAGCCCGGGGGGTGACAGGTCGGACGTGGCGGATGACGCGCCGCCGCCGGACGTGACCGTGGAAGCGAGTGATGACAACTCTGACGCGGCGGGGCGGGAGGTCGGGGCGACGCCTCTGCGGCGGAGCCAGCGCGTGCGCCGGCGACCAGACGAGATTTACGGACAAAGTGTGCCTAGTTCGTGGATCGAGTGAATGTATGTACATATGGTGTATGTGTGTAGTTCTTGAGAACCAGGTGAGGGTGTAATGTGATGACTCGTCGACTGGTCATGGCGTGATTCACTTGTGGATTGTGTAACATGTAGAGGTCAAGGTCAGAGGTGACGTCGGATGTGACGTAGGCATGCTCGTGCTTCTGACTCATGGCGGATATGTAACCCGCGGCGCGAGGAGGGAGAGGGTCAGTCGGCCGCGACCTGAGCTCTCCGCAGGCTGCGCCTGCGTGTGCTATCACTGTTCTTTTTGCAAACTGTCGGACTTCACCAACTAATATACTTCAATTAACATATATGCATAAGAATTTAAGCTATGCTGTGCCTGTTTTGTGGTTCCATCGTAAATAGACTGGGTGCACGTACTGACTGAAGCTACCGATGCCCACTTCTTCGGAAACCTGTCCGTTCACCTGACATTTCACCTTTGACTGGTTGGCTGAAGGCATAAAGGTTTCCATTGGATTTGGTTCGCGGTACGAACACGCTGGTTTTTGTCTCACATGTCCACAGCACTTAGATGACAAATTAGAGGTAATGCTCGAAGCATGTTCATCGAAGTGCATGGATGGCGAATGCATTCTTTTAAGAATGCCCGTGTATCCCTGAAAATCAGAGGTCAATCTATAGGACATCCAAGGGGACATTATTGTTGGACATTATGACATCTTGCACATTATTATATCCATAGGACATCCAAAGACATTATTGTTGTTGTTATAGGTTATTTTTTCGTGTTATTTTCGTCTCCTATTTTAAAGAAAATGCTGTCAATGATAAACCAATTCAGAAAAAGTATTAATCTGAAATGAAATGAGATCAAAACTACACAACACACACATACGTACACACACACACACACACACACACACACACACACACACCGTGCATTGTGCAAACACATACACGCACTTACTCGCACGCACATGTGCCTGTATGTTTGTACAGTTTTTGCGAATTGTCTTGATTGAGGCCTGTGAGCCTCACAATGGTCCATTCAAAGTCAGAGGAGACACCTACATCAAGGTATTAGGTCACCAAATGTCATTGACATTGTTTGACCTCGGGTAATCTCTTTTGATCCAGGAACTAGTCTAGGGTAATTTTCGTGCGGAATTCCCGAACATCTTTCAACTTCAGCTTCGAACGCAAGAAATTATCGTCTTCATGGACATAAAATAACTTGTATCATTCCTGCATAATTTAAATATATATCCCTATGGCTGAATACCGTGACCTGACCCAAGGTCATGGGTTCCCTGATCAGATCATGACCAGGCACGTACTGCAAGTACTGCACGTTTTAAATAAGTCGGTGTTTTTTCGGGAAAAAATACAAGCGATCGAAGATTTTTATAAGGATCTGTTTCACCTGGTCTCACTGGTGGGGTTTTCCAAAGTAAACACCGTGGAAGCTTGGGTGCGGACCTGCATGAACATTTTATTATTTGCAAACGTTCGCCAGTGTGAGACCCACGAGCGAATTTAACGTTCGTGGCTTCTAATGTCGCAATAATGGACAGCTGTCAGAAAATAGTTGCATGATGCCGAAATGATGAGGAGATCATTTGATTCCCGAGCTTGACCTTTTGCAACCCCAGGTCATATAAATTCACGAAAAGGTGTCCTTCATGATCACGAGCATGACAAAATTGCCTACTACATGGGACCAGCTTCCACCTTATTTCTTAAGGAAATGTATGGCTTAATATAATGTCAATCTGCATGCATTCGTATTGGCGATGTAGACTGGATCACCTTCAAATATCACGTGACACGTTACAAAAAAAATGCACAAGGTTCATGGTGTATATTCTTATGAACAAGTGTCCTGCCTTCATTTACTAACTGATATTTCTTTCAAGAAAGTGGGGAAGTTATAATTTTGTTAACCTTAAAACTAGGTGACGAGATCATTGGCGTAAAATGCAAAGTTGGTTTAAAACAAGTTACATATTTGAAATCAGCGTTAAACTTGGGTTCCGAATATACATCTCATTTTGCATTTATACCCAGAAATGATGGTTTTATGTCGTCTCGTCTCGTTAGTTTCACCATGACCTGAAAGTACCGGAGTGTATAGCTCTTGATTTGGGGTTCTGATGTGATTAAGAATAGTCTTTTCGAAATCAGCACCCAGAGTTACCCTGCACATAAATTTTAATCGTGTTCTGAGAGGTGAGGGTGCATTGGGTGGGTCGATCCGTTCTGGAGCGCCCCATGATTACAACGCTCGACGTTTCGGTATCATATCTTCTTCAAGAGCAACGAAACGCGAAAAAGTTATGTAGTCAGAATGGGTGCAATCTCTTATATCCTGCTACTAAACTCGATAGCAAATACCAACATGGTTGAGGACTTTGTTTTCTTACCGCTCGTATCATTATTGTGTTGTCAGTTAATCTTCCCGCTACCAAATGCAGCAACACAGCAGCTTCGTTCCCTACCACCAATTACGTAAGTTTATTCAGTGACACATTTGTCTATTGGCGCGATGAGACCTCGAAGCTGTTTCGGTTATGTGATGTGGCCTGATCCAACTGCCCTTCTTCTAACTGATCATGGAGTGCTGTAGCACACATGGCTACGTTATGTGATGTGGCCTGATCCAACTGCCCTTCTTCTAACTGATCATGGAGTGCTGTAGCACACATGGCTACGCACATATACCTCCCACATTTCACGATGACACCGGTCAGCATTGCGCACGCCTCGCCGCCTGACACCCATCCTTATTGACGCAGGCCCCCACTGAAGTCCAGTGCTGATGTCGCGTACATTTTTCCAACGCGAACCACATACTGGTGACAGCGCGTGCACTTGCACTAACCCCACTTCCAACTGCATTGGGACAGACGCGTCCTGTTTTCTTCCCAGGCACAATGAGGGCCTGTAATTTTGTCAACAGACCTTCATTTCAAGTGTTCAATTCATATTGAGCAGAAGATTGGCCGACCGCTAATTTTCTGGTAATGACACAGTATTTGCCTGGCCATTATATCTGTCCTCGTTCGTCGCGTGACCTTTGGCCCTGGACTCCACCAGGGCGGCGCCGCAGCGACCGCGGTAATCTGAGGCACACAAACCACCACAGCAGAACAAACCTCGCGGTCACCAGACTCAATCGGACGTCTGTAATTTCGGCGGCTTCATCTGTAAACGGAATATTGGGAAGATTCGTCTTTGGCGGCTAACAGAGATTGATATTCATTAATGTGGTGTCGCGAACGATTTGCATCGCGTTCGATCAAGGATATCTGTGCGGACATTCGCTTTTTCTCGAAATGACTATCACCTCATTGTAAATGCCAAAGCGGATAGCATAGCATGTCGTAACATTGAACATCGCAATTGACATGTGATAGCTGTTATGAAATCATTTGACTCATATATAATTTATAGTTCATACTTTATATAATTTATGCCTGCGTAAATATATATAAATATATATATATATATGTACATACATATATATATATATAAATATATATATATATATATATATATATATATATATATATATATATATATATATATATATATATATATATATATATATATATATATATATATATATATATATATATATATATATATATATATATATATATATATATATATATATATATATATATATATATATATATATATATATATATATATATATATATA
>JAOTOM010005105.1:112500-177500 GCA_034440615.1 Ashinkailepas kermadecensis
CCTGGAAGATCTCGCGATTAGCTGGCATCCAGATACCTAGTTTTGGAAGGTCTTTCGACAAGACTGATATGTCAGCAGCATATCGAGCCGATTCCTACCACAATATGTAGCACATGCGTCGTTATGGCAACCAGAACCGGGGCTATGTCAACTTACATTTTCGGAACATCAACCCTTACATCAATGCATGGTGCAAATCGACTGAGTTGACTTTTCCATTTAGTCGGACGTTCCAATTCTCATGAATTATGTATACCACGCTGAGTAACGCTGAAGCCTTTGACTATCAGCACCATGCGAGACATGGGTGTGATTTCATGAAATTGATTGGGGAAAGTGATTTGCTGTAGGCCATTTTTATCCGGAGAGGGCGCCATTTGCTGAAAAACACGTTGAGCGTGGGGATGATGACGTCACCAAGGCTCGTAGACGGCTGAAACCTGGGCCTTTAGGTTCTTGGTCACTCAAGGTGCATTGTTGAGCGTGTCTTCGCAAGATGACATCTGAAATACAGCGCCTGGTTCTCAGCGGCTCGTCACATTTTCGGATTATATGCATGCTTTTCATGCAACATAAAGTGTATGGCGATCCAATGGATCAAAGAAACTCATGCATATTTGCAGAACCTTGCAGTCCATTGTCCTGGGCAACGTGTCAGAGGGAATGAGAAATGTCTGCGTCACCTGTGACACAGATCTGTGCCGGGCGATCCAGACCCGTGTCACGTGTTCCAACATCGAATGTATGTGTAGCGGGTGCGTGTACCAGGTGATCCAGACCGTGCCACGTGTACTAACATCTAATACACTTCATGCAAATCACACTTGAACTTATATTTACGCGGTTATTGCGACACCAACTTAGATGAACTAAAGAGTGCCCTGTTGTCATGCATACGTAGTACGAACCGCCCCCATGCTTTTGTGCGGGGTGGGGTGGTTAAGGGAGAAATAAGACGATGATTACGCTTATTATTTCCAGTCGATACCATTAGCTGCATTGCTATGATCAGATACTTTTTTTTTGGGGAGGGGGGGACTTGCCCCACCCATCCCTCAACATCTTTAAGGGATTACATCCATTGGTACCCTTAGTGTTCAGGTGAAAGCATTGACAATTTGGGTTTTGAATCATGGTTGTAGATCCCGAGTTGGTCGGGTGAGTTGGTTGGTCGGGAACCTCAGCGTCAAACTCCAGCCGTCAGTGTCCGCCATGTGACCACGTGACCACGTGACCCGGGCACCGCCCACTGTCGCAACTGTAGGCTACACAGACATGTACATGCAAGTATCCGCCATGTGACCATGTGACCCGGGCACCGCCCACTGTCGCAACTGTAGGCTACACAGACATGTACATGCAAGTATCCGCCATGTGACCATGTGACCCGGGCACCGCCCACTGTCGTAACTGTAGGCTACACAGACAAGTACATGCAAGTATCCGACATGTGACCACGTGACCCGGGCACCGCCCACTGTCGCAACTGTAGGCTACACAGACATGTACATGCAAGTATCCGACATGTGACCACGTGACCCGGGCACCGCCCACTGTCGCAACTGTAGGCTACACAGACATGTACATGCAAGTATCCGCCATGTGACCATGTGACCCGGGCACCGCCCACTGTCGCAACTGTAGGCTACACAGACATGTACATGCAAGTATCCGCCATGTGACCATGTGACCCGGGCACCGCCCACTGTCGCAACTGTAGGTTACACAGACATGCACGTGTAAGCATCTGCTATGTTGCACAAGAGTTCGTCACGTCGCACGCGGATCCGCAGTTTTACACAAGAATCTACCACGTGACGAGTGTTCACCGCGGTGACGCAGCTCCGCGTTGCGGCATCATCTTCCACTACGTGATGCCATTTCCGGCCACGTGACGGGCCCACGACCGGGTCGGTGCCAACGATGGTCACTTCCGCTGAAAACCTAGCGCTGCCAAGAAACCTAACTCATGCTGTTTTTTGCGAATAGTCATGCTATTTTGGGGGGGCGTTCTTGTCGCGTTTGCGTGGTGAGCTGTGGAATGTAAACATCAAGTCATCAGATGGCACATGCATTTGATCGTCAGAAATCGTGGCGTGGATCTGCTCGGGAGTGACAGGCAACAATGTCAGACCTCACGAACACGTGCCCTTCATAATGCACATGTGGGGATGTTATTTTAATGCGCGTGTGGACTCTTGTGAATCCAAGGGCGGCGACGGGATAAAGAGACGACGATATTCAACGACTGGAGCCAGGGGCGGTTCGAGGCACCCAAATGAGGTGAGGCAGAAAAATCGTAACTTTATCCCCCTCCCCTCCCCAGAACTTTATCCCCTGGCTGAAGATTTTGAGGTAAGGATGCACTTGAGCCTTCCCGAAGCAGAGCCTTTTCCGGGCTGGAGGAGCACCACCTTCCATGAGGGGTACATACCTCCATATCCCTCTGTATCCGCCCCTGCCTGGGCTTCCCAAAACAGCGCTGGCCTCCCTGGTCCTTTCTTGATGACGTGTAATTTTCCTAATATGATAGATAAGAAAACTATGTTTCAAGGATTTATCAGTGAGATCTCTTATTTTTGATGATGGTCGATATTTGTGAGTCTGATGTAGATAACAATATATATATATATATATATATATATATATATATATATATATATATATGTTAAAACACAGAACAATGGGAGCATAGCTTTATTCACAACGTTTCGGCTCGCGCCTTTCCCAAGCTATGAACAATTTACAGGCATGGGAGTATTTGGCACTTGTCGTCTTTTTCTTCTTTTGTTTTCTTCTTTTTTCAGTTCTCATCTTCTTCTTTTTCCCTTTACTTTTTCCCCCTCCCTTCCTTCCCAATTCGAACACAGGTCATGATACATCAATCATAAAGCACTTCGCATGTGTTGACACTGAATGAACGAGCCAGTGAAAACAGTACATTGGAAACGACCAAATAAGTACGACAGTGATGTATAACCTATCCTTTTTCAATATGTTCCACAATCAGTTCCGCTACAACACTTGCAATTTTGAAACTACCAGAAACACCGTTGATATTCTCACGTGTGGCAATATACGCGGATTCCACTGTCTTCCGACACCTCTTCCCAAGTCCACCACTAAGAACAGATGCTTCTTTCCAATTTGGGAGATGGTCTTCTTCATCAACATGCACCACCATAGCATTAGAAATTCTATGGTATCTGAGGTCTGAACGATGTTCCCTATTTCTAGCCCCTATCCCCCGTCCCGTTTCCCCATAGTAACTTTTTCCACATTCTCCCGCGCAAGGAATTTTGTAGACTACGCTTTTTTCGTTCACGTTGCGGACCCCTTTCTTGACTATGTCTTTGATTTTGACCCCTGCTGAGAGACTGATGTTGATTTTGTCGGGGTGCAATCGAGAGTTCTGGAAGGGCACCTCCATAGGCTAAATGGTCAAGCTTCGGTGTGATTGGGTGTGGGGTGGAGGGCGAAATCAATGATTGGAGGGGGCCGAATTAATTATTGGGAGGAAAAATCAATCAATTATTGGAAAGGGCCAAGTTATTTATTGGGGCCCAGTTGCCTTCTCACCGCATGAAAAGTGATACCTCTGATGTGAGATGATCCCTTGATCCGAGTACACTGCTCCTAAATCCTAAATAATATGCGTGGAAAGTAACTACGAGATATTCCATCCGTCGCGATGTCCAACAAAAATGGACGGAATATCCTTGATCATTTGTCTAGATCTTCCGTCATGTAGCAACAGTAGACCTTGATCCCGAATAATACTTCGATAGACAGTGAGCCTGGGTCCTGAAAACACTGGATCATGTGATCCAGGATGCGGGATTGTCCGGGTTGAAGGATCACTGAAGCCACTTCTGGTATCCAGGGTCATGCTGGTCGGAAGCAGTATAGCAGTTAGTGAGCTATTCATATAATAGCATGCGACAGGCACTGGTGTTTCGTGCCTTTCTCGTTGTCAATTGACGTAAGACTCGGACACAAAAGCTTGGTGCATAGTACTAGAGCAAAAACAAATTATGTTCTTAGAGTTTTTTTCCTCATTATTTGTTATGCTATATCATCCAACTCCAAGCCCATTTTTGGTGTTATTTTGCCTGCCAACTGAAAAGCATGCATTCACAAGGAAGCAAGTTGTCACATCATGTCAACCACATAAGCAAACATTGCATTGGAAAAAGAAATTCCCAGAACTGAAAAAAAAAACCATAAAGTGCAAATTCATCCAACATTGTTCTCTTGAAATGCCATGTCAGGCTGAAAGTAAAACTTACCTCTAGTGTAACCTTTTGGGTATTATTGTGCTTTAAAGTATTCACAAGACAGGTTTCACATACATTTTACCTCCATAGAGTAAGCAGAGGAGTTAGGTTTGGCTATATTAGGTTAGATTCGGTATTTTTATTGGGAGAAATTTTGTTTGTGAAATAAAAGTTTCACTTTTTCTTCAAAAACAGGTTAGGTTACGTTTTTTCTGTTGACAAATTTTGAGAAAAAGGTACGAAATTTTGATATTTTTAACACATGTCTTCTGATATTGGTGGTTAGATTAGGTTGTGCTACAGGTTTTATTTCACTTGGACTTTATTCAACTCAAACCCTCCCTTTTTGGTGATTTTTCACCTGTCAACTAAAAAGTAAGCATTTGCAGAGGAAATGAGTGGTCACATCATGTTAACCATGTTCATAAACCATGGGAAAAAGGAAGTCCAATAATTCCAAATTTACCTTAAATCATAAATAGGTATGCCACCTTTGTGGGGATAAAATTGACTCATCTTTTTATTTAATCAAATTTATAATCCTAACCTAGGATACCCTATCCCAGCCTCTGCTTTATACATGAAAACATCTCATTACTCATTAACCTCGTGCATAGAGTAACTTTGAATTACTGTAGTTCCCAAGATTACAAGTGGAAAAGGTTTAGGTAAGGATATATGGAAGAACATTGAAATCTGGAGTTGGTACTGATTTGATCCGCTTGCTTTGCTTTTCTTTGCCACCCAGCTTGCCATGCCAGAATTTGCTGTGCCATGTCCACTATTTGTTAAGGAAGAAAAGCTGCAACTCTAATATGCATGAAAATTACAGCACAATGCTGGTACTTTTCTTTGGATGGGTATTATCCAGCAATCTAGAATAGGATATATATAGCATAGATGGTATTTTTCCACTCTGGCCAGGATATGGGTCTTCAGCATCACAATCCAGTGTGAAAAGAATGCATGCATATTATATTGTGTGTACATAAAATATACGACCTTCAATATACCAGGAGGTGCTGAGTTGACATCAAAAGTAACGATAAAAGTTGTACTTTATTGCTCTTATTGAGCAATAAAGTACAACTTTTATCGTTACTTTTGATGCCAACTCAGCACCTCCTGGTATATTGAAGGTCGTATATTTTATTTACACGCAATGTCTAAAACCCAGGAGCATCTAAGAGCCATTCTTCGTTATATTAAACATACATATAGGCTAGATTTCAAACTAAGATAATTGTGCAAGAATTTTGATGCACTGTGGAATAATTCTGGAATATGTACAGATGTGTTGAATTATTCTTGAAAACAATATGCCTTGTTCAATCAAACTTTTTGCCAAATTTATTTATAATCCAGAAATATAGAATACAACATATCTCAGATGGATGGTATTGTTCCACTCTGGTCAAGATATGGATCTTCATCATCCCAATCCAGTGTGGAAAGAATACATGCACATTCTGTTAGATTTGAAACTGAAATAATCGTGCCAGAATTGTGGTGCATTGTAGAAACATTATGGGGCATGTACAGACGTGTTGAGTTATGCTTGAAAAATGATGTTTGGTTCAAGCATATTTTTGCAAAATATCCCTCGATGTGTACACTATTTCATTGTTTTTTTCGGGAACTATTTAGACATGTCCAGAATAATATATATTTTTTAACTGGCTTCGACATGTGGCGAAAACTGAAAACCAGTAATGTTTGATAAAATACATTTCCTTCAATATAGCTGTCATCAGCTGTAGCATATGTGTACATGTGCATTATGTTTGGTGTTGTGTGCCAAAATTCGGGTGCAATTCTTCAGTTTCAAAGCAAGGAATGTTGGACATGTTTCAATTTCCTTTTAATGTTACAGTTCGAGAGCGAAATGTTTGGCATTCCATTCCAAAATAGCAATTTTTTTTCTGAATCACGAACTCCTTTTCGTATTTTCCAGCCAGCTTGGCATGGATATCAAATGGGAGGACGTTTGCAGTTATTTGCAAACATCTTCAATCTTTTGGCGAAAAAAAACATAATTTTCCAGGGAGGATAATGTTCTGGAAGACAAACATCCAGTACATGAACATTCTTGTCAACCCTAGTTGGACAGAAACATAACAGCAGTCACCACGGTTGGATTTGTGCTTTGTAATTCTGGATGCATAGAGACTAATGTGTGGGTAATTGAGTATGGAGAGGATACCTGTATTGCAGCCTATGGCATCAGAATCTCGGCTTACACTTTCCAGTGAATATTGAGCACATCATAGAGCAGTTCATTGTCGAACATCACCATTGAACCTCCGAGTGGGAAAAATGAGGAATATGTCCTGAAGAGGAAATAGTCTGGACGCCCCAAATACAATATTTTTTTTTCATTTATGTTCATTCATTAATATTTTTTTTCAACCCTGGCAGTCACTGATCTGGTGGTATATCTACATACCTCTTTTCTGATTACTATCGATAGCATATTATTCAATGTTCAACTGAGTGGGATAATGTTATGGTGCAAGATTTGTGTATTTCATGCAGTTATCTTGATATCTTATAGCCAACCAAATATTTGATTTCAAATTCGCATTATTAGCGTTGATCTCAGTTAACCCCACCATCACCTTTTAATATATTCCCGGTATGCATTGCGTTTTGTGTGAACCCTTTTCGCTTTAATCAAGGTGAGCGGGATATCGACCTTCACGTTGATCCTGGCTCCGCACTGCAAGAGCCGAACTAAGAGCATGGATTCGCTCGGCTGCTCCAAGGACAGCAACAATAAGAAGTCGTCCTACAAGATTGACGACATCCGCATAGTCAGTGACCTGCGCGCCATCCAGGCGTTGCCGACCTAGAGTGTCGTCGGCACTGCACTGGCGGCCGCGTCTCGCCTGCACATTAGCGGGTCGATTCTCAACACCGTGCCGCCAGGGTCCGTCCGCGCCGCTTGTCACGTCCTTAAGAAACTGTCAGTCTCGCAGTGCAAGTCTTGGCGCCGGTGGTACATCTGTGGCTTGTCTCGCCGAGGGCGTGGTTGAAAGTATGGCAAGCACAGATATAGCCATGTTTGGCACAAACCACGTTCTGACCACCAAAACGTCTCACATCAGTTGATCGTTCGGCGGAACGCCCCTGGCGTGGGCCCGTGACGTGGCACACACAGACTGTATCACAGAGAGTACCGCAAAGAAACCCTCGCTTGATCAACTTTATCCTCGCAAGCATTGGGGGAGGGGGAGGGGCGATGGAAGGAACTGGGATCTCTCGCCACGAGTCGTCGAGGAATCTTTAGAGTTTGGCATAGCCTACGTCTTTAGAGATATGGCGAAGTAGTAGTGACTACTTGCGATACTTCTGATGACTACTTGAGGCGGCCATTGCTGCACATGTGAGGCGGTCACTGCCACGGCTGTGAGGCGGCCATTGCTGCACATGTGAGGCGGCCACTGCCGCGACTGAAACTCATGGGCAATTTTGTAAAATGTTATATCAGTTGTGCCTAATTTTGCATTGTCTAGAACAGTCGTTTTTCTTGAAGGACGCTTGTTAGTTGGGTATTTGGCCTTTAGGGCGCTTCGACCACTGAAGAACGCTATTTAGAAGTCAACCATCGACATTCATTTGGACCAGGATTCCATTTAGGGCGCTTTGACCACTGAAGAACGCTATTTAGAAGTGAACCATCGACATTCATTTGGACCAGGATTCCATTCACATCAGCGTGCATGTATCTTCCACAAAATATACGCAGCTGAGAAATGTGCTTAAGAAGATCTTAAACAAAGGGGCTTATGCCTACTAGTTGGTTCGGTTACTACCAACCAGGTGTAGAATTACTGTACCTGTCAGCAATTAATAATTTTTCGTTGTTTTGTGTATAATATGATATAAGATGACAGCCAATGGGAATTATAAATATTAATTTGGGACTATGAATTTCATCTCTTCTATACACGGTGGACGATTGCGAGCAATTGATGTCAGATTGCCGAATATCGCTTGGGATTTTGAATCTCTCTGTGACAAACTCTAGATTGTGTTATCCTTAGCTATCTTCGAGCGAATTTTGTTCATCTTCCATTGTCTCCGAGCGACTTTGTTCATCAGCACGGTCAATAAACAAATGATTTACAGACAGTCCCCCAGTCTCTTCCCTGTATGCGACGGTGACGGATCTAGCAGTTGCTATGGGCAGGGGGACACTCTTTTTGGGGGCGCCAAAATTTACTCAGGATGCCAAACGACATATATTGCTGAGGAAAAATCGAAGAAAGGCAGGAAGGTCCGTCAGATCTTCAAAAAGTGGAAATCACGAAATAGCCTGTTTCGGAGATTTCATGTTACCAATCCCGAGGGAGGACCCCCCCCCAATTGGACCTGCACCTGATTGACGACCAATTTACCATAATTGTGTCTCGTCGGCGACCAACGAAAGGTCTTTTTGAACCCTGCTGGTGAGCTTGGTGCTGTGGTGGCGTACGTGGTGGTGATGTCCGCATGGTTACCAGGTTACCATGGTTACCAGGCTCACAGCTAGCCAATTACCAGCGACCGCAGGCGCCACCTGGTCACCGCTTAACCATTAACATGAGAAAGACGGGGGACAAGCGTGCCCAAACGCCATTTGCATAATTCTTGCGGTTGAACAGTAGGCAGCCGGTAGCGGCGGCTTCCGCGTGTTTGTGTTCTCCTCTAATTGTTGCTAATGGTGGCCCAGTCGGATGAGAACGATGGGAGGAAGCGAGGGGCGGGCTCGTGAAATATCGTCAGGTGCTGACATTGTCTCCGCCAGGTGCTCACGGTGGCTCAGTCAGATGCTGGCATTGTCTCCGTCAGGTGCTCACGGTGGCTCAGTCAGATGCTGGCATTGTCTCCGCCAGGTGCTCACGGTGGCTCAGTCAGATGCTGGCATTGTCTCCGCCAGGTGCTCACGGTGGCTCAGTCAGATGCTGGCATTGTCTCCGCCAGGTGCTCACGGTGGCTCAGTCAGATGCTGGCATTGTCTCCGTCAGGTACCCACCTGGTATATGTCTGGCGCCGGCATATGAAGAGGACCTGGGTCACACTTGCATTGTCGGAACGTAAAGCATGGACCTAAGAATGTTGAATGAAGCGACTTTACGAGCTCAATAAGGAATTCCTCCCCCGCATTTTCTTTTCGGATGTCCTTATGCCCTTGCGTGCTAGCGTCATTTCCCATATTTCGACTGTATCTACGTCCGTTGCTGATCTCGTCGTTCCCAGGTGTTCGACTGTCAGTTTTCGACGTTGTCTTTGACAGGTAAAGCAATCCTACAGTCAGGCTCCATCACTACCACTGGCGCTGTTGGGCTGGAATACTACTGCATGGTCAGCTGCCACCGGCCCAGAGTGGGGATCCTCAGCTACCTGTAACTGCCATGCTGCCAGTACGGGGTCTCGTGTGCTTTTGATGTTACCTGTGCAACACAAATAGAAATATTGGGGTTGCCATGCAACACGAATATGTTGTTTGCCCTCATAATTACACCCAACATTGGTAGTCGCTCTCAACTTGTGGAGGACACCAAGTTCGTATTAAAGGTGCATGGTGACTTTGACTACAAATGAGGTACAAAAGTATTTCAGAGTGCATCAGGCCATATTCATTAGTACAGGCCCTGGCTCCGACAATGTAACACCAATCATCTTCACGATTTAGCATTAGGTGGACATCATTACATGAAAGGGACCTGGTTGAATTAGATGTTGGCAATACCGATAAGTATGTAAAACCTCCACCTGTATGCCAGGGCATCTATAGCTCATGAAGGGGCGCCTGAGGCCGAATTTCTACTCTGAGGGGCGCCATCGGCCGAAAAGTCAGCTAAGCGAGGGAGGGAAGATGGTGTGCACTCGAGCGACCTGGAAGAGCGCCATATCTCTATAGGGAGGGGGAGCTTGCTTCTGTCCCCCTGGATCCACCAGTGATACGTGCCAGTGTACAGTATGGTGTACATGCTGCCAGAGCAATCACTTTGAAAATTAAAATTGGTGCACTGCTGAATTACGTTAAAAGTGTACTTGAAATCCAGGTGCTATTATTTCTTCCAAACAACTTCACGGCTAGAGCTGCCTGCCGCTGCGTTTGGCTACGACCAGAAACCCGACAGGTTTCTACGATTTCCGACCGCTGGATCCCAGATACTGGAGTCACGTCTGTCTACTACGTAGTGGAAAGATTCCGCCCAGTCCCAACGATTTCCAGTCGCATAGCTAGCCCACTGGCGACGACGGCGTCTTCAAATTAATGCCACACATTGTGCTGGCCGAGTCAACAGAGACAATGCTGAGGAGAGCCCATCCCGTAAACAGCGCTTAATGCCAGTCATTACGGGGCTGGGCCAGCCACCACTGCTTCGCTGTTCTCTCGCAGCTGGTGTCCGTGTAGGCCAAGTGTCTCGGTGCAGTTAGTCAGCGACGGTTGTTCTCTCGCAGCCGGTGTCCGTGTAGGCCAAGTGTCTCGGTGCAGTTAGTCAGCCAGACATTCCCACGGTTAAGCAATCAGATATCAGGGATAAAAATAAAGCAAAAACTTACGCGCTTCAATGTGGTCCACATGAACGCAATTATTTGTTCAGGTGTTGTGACGTGGGACAAAGTTATAGAACATGTCTCGTGGATAACAAAATAAGCAGTTGCTGTGGAACGAAGTGCTGTGGCATGAAACAAGGACGTTAGTGATTGGCTACCAGTGCCCGCTCAGCAATTTCTGAGCGCTTTGGTGCAAGATGGTAAAGGAGATCGCCTTTTCCAAATTTATACCCTCGTTTTTATCACTTGTCAGGCAATAAATATAAGAGAACATCGCCCCTATTGCTCCTGGAATAGAAAGAGAGTGAACAAGGTCTCTTTTGTTATGAACTGCTACTGAAACGGAAACCTTCAGTTCTGATAAGGCATCACTAAAACAGAAAAAAAAAATATATATATCCAAGCGAAGTAGAGCAAGCGAATCGAAACATGATTCAGAAACCGAGACGATGACTTTCGAAAGCAAAATGTCGGCACCACACGAACAGCATCAGTGGTAAAATGGTGGTCGCGGGTGATACGGCGGTATGCGTTACGCAAGATGGTTTCCGAGATCCCACATTCATACCTATAGCAAATATTGTGCCGTTTGGTATGGACTGCAGAATCATGGACGAAGAATGCGGTATGGCAGATATGGCCAGGGCCACACCAATTTCAAAGTTGGTGTGGCACTGCCACACCAACTTTCTGTGATGCCTGCATTTTTTAAGGTAATTCAAACAATTTTACCAGTTAAAAGTTGAATCCACAACACTGAATAAGATCTAAATCTAATTCATCGCCACATTTTAACCTGGGGGAAGCAAATGCCCCTTCCCTCTCTGAGAGGTGGTGGGATCCACAAGAAACGCGCCGACGTTCCGAAAAAATTGCTCTGGGGCCCCAAAAATGATGTTGGATCAACCGAAAATATTCACGGAGCTCCGAAGGTCGCGCCAGAGCACTGAAAATCGTGCTGGTGGCCCAAAACCTCCAATCAAGCCCACAAAAATTCGCGTCGGATTCCCAACTAAGTACAGCGAGGCTCCGAAAAGCTTGTACAAGGACTCGAAAAATCGCGCTGCCCCGACACTTTTTTGTAACATGCGCTGTGTAATTAGCTATCAAATGGCGTTCATTTGAACTCTGTGACTTTATCAGAAATGGAGATATAAAATGATTTTGCAACGTCAATTTGTATTCTGAAAAACCGCCATATTGAGTCTCAAAGTTATTTAAAATAATATATCGGGTCATTTTCAGACCCTATTCGTCGATGGCGCTCCGTTGATACCCGGTTCGCGTTTGTGTACTACTTAATTTGGAAGTTAGAAGGGATCTTTTTCTCTTGGTATGCATGCATAAATATGAGAAGTTCCTTATTCAATTTGATTGACCTCCGTCAAGTGACCGGAGTCCAGGTCAGGATAAAGTGCGCTGAGTGGGCGAAGCCTATCTTAGACATTCGTGTTATTATGGTATGTTCGAGTTTTCATGGTGTAAATAGAATCAAACGTGCATTGCACGACCTAAAGTACTCGATGAAACCAAAACTATGAATCAGATTCAAGAACGTTCTAGAAGAACGGTTTTGAGAACGTTCATATTACAAAAACAGGAAAATTGGTCCGGAATTGGCCGTGACCTCAGGTCCCTGACCTGACTTCGAACAGAATCCTAGATATGTGTTTTGTAGGTACCGATCAATTTTACTCAAATATCAAGTTTCATTTCAATAAATTTTGATTTAGATTAGTTATCAATCCTCAAACGTGTTCGTGGGTGGCCCTCTTTGACATGAGCTAGGTTAATTACCTTACATGGCCTGAGGTTAAGACTTTCACATGAGATGCAAAAAGGCAAAACGTACTGAAAATGTCGTGTTTTCTCGATTGCGGAAAAACATGCGTGGCGGGGGTAAAAAGACCGCCGGGTGAAGGAGTCCTAGCATATGATCAATGCACATAAAAAGTTCAGCTATCTTTCAGCTCAGCTCTCACCTTTCAGCTAACTAATATAGATTGGCCTATGTTCATCATCCATCGTATGCATATGATATTATATGCATTCATCTACGGACATTTTATATTAAAATGCATTTTAAAGCAGTTGTTACTGAAATTCGGATGTTAGAGACAAATTCAAAATAAATTTTCGTTCCCATTTGCCTTTATTTAAAAAGATATACATAGGTACCGGTCATGACTCGTTTGACCCTCGCCATCCTGGCTGCGCCACTAGCCCAGGGTGTAACCAATGGGACAAAGGGCTTTCGAGCACTAGGTTCCACTTGCGTTCCAGGGGATATTTCAGGCTCCGGAAACCTCATAGGCTCCTAGGGTCCAATGCAATTTCAGATGTCCTTGTCAAGCTTCTGATCGATCTCCCGGATCTCTTGCCAGTTGCGAAACCTAAAAGGGCCGTGGAAAAGCCCAATGAGTCCCTGCAAACCTGAGGCCTGTCGTAAGCACCTGAGGGACGCGAAGATTCCTGTAAGGCTCAGAACAGCGCTTAATCGGTTAAAGGCTGCGAGCACGCCAACTGTTCAGTTTTTTCTGAAAACTGACAAAAACAGCGAGGTAAATCCGGACAATTTTCAAAAATGGGAAGGGGGAAGGGTCCACCTTGTGAAAATCTTGCCTTCGTCACAGCCTCCGCCACACCAACTTTGAAAACGATCCTCCACCCATGTGCATTATGATGACATGGTATGCGGCTCCAGCGTGTTAGAGAAGGCCACCTACACAAGCCTGACGTGTTACTCCTGCTACTGACACAGGCACACCCCGCCACCTACACAAGCCTGACGTGCTACTCGTGTTACTGACACAGCCATGCTACACGACCTACACAAGCCTGACGTGTT
This sequence comes from Ashinkailepas kermadecensis, assembly GCA_034440615.1. Lineage (NCBI taxonomy): Eukaryota > Metazoa > Arthropoda > Thecostraca > Neolepadidae > Ashinkailepas > Ashinkailepas kermadecensis. The sequence continues at coordinate 126,175 of JAOTOM010005105.1, forward strand.
ACTCGTGTTACTGACATAGCCATGCTACACGACCTACACAAGCCTGACGTGTTACTCGTGTTACTGACACAGCCATGCTACACGACCTACACAAGACTGATGTGTTACTCGTGTTACTGACACAGCCATGCTACACGACCTACACAAGCCTGACGTGTTACTCGTGTCACTGACGCAGTCACACCCTGCCACCTGCACAAGCCTGACGTGTTGCCCGTGTTACCGACACAGCCATACCCCACAACCTACACACGCCTGACGTGTTACTCGTGTTACTGACACAGCCATACCCCACGACCTCCACCAGCCTGACGTGTAACTCGTGTTACTGACACACACATACCCCACGGCCTACACAAGCCTGACGTGTTACTCGTGTTACTGACACAGCCACACCCCGCGACCTACACAATCCTGACGTGTTGCTCGTGTTACTAACACAGCCATATCTCACAACCTACACACGCCTAACGTGTTACTCGCGTTACTGACACAGCCATACCCCACGGACCTACACAAGCCTGACGTGTTTCTCGTGTTACTGACACACCCATACCCCACGACCTACACAAGCCTGATGTGTTACTCGTGTTACTGACACACCCATATCCCACGACCTACACAAACCTGACGTGTACTCGTGTTACTGGCACATCCATACCCCACGACCTACACAAGCCTGACGTGTTACTCGTGTTACTGACACAGCCACACCGCCACCTCCACCAGCCTGACGTGTTACTCGTGTTACTGACACACACATACCCCACGGCCTACACAAGCCTGACGTGTTACTCGTGTTACTGACGCAGCCACACCCCGCGACCTACACAATCCTGACGTGTTGCTCGTGTTACCAACACAGCCATATCTCACAACTTACACACGCCTAACGTGTTACTCGTGTTACTGACACAGCCATACCACACGACCTACACAAGTCTGACGTGTTACTCGTGTTACTGACACAGCCACGCCCTACGACCTACACAAGCCTGACGTGTTACTCGTGTTACTGACACAGCCACGCCCTACGACCTACACAAGCCTGACGTGTTACTCGTGTTAATGACCCAGCCATACCCCGCCACCTACACAAGCCCGACTTGTTGCTCGTGTTACTGACAGCCACGCCCCAATACCTACACAAGCATGACGTGTTACTGACACAGCCTTGCCCCACGACGTGCACAAACCTGACGTGTTACTAACACAGCCATATCTCACAACCTACACAAGCCTCATGTCTTACTCGTGTTACTGACACAGCCACACCCCGCCACCTACACACGCCTAACGTGTTACTCGTGTTACTGACACAGCCACACCCCGCCACCTGCACAAGCCTGACGTGTTACTCGTGTTACTGACACAGCCACACCCCCGCCACCGACACAAGCCTAACGTGTTACTCGTGTTACTGACACAGCCACACCCCGCCACCTACACAAGCCTGACGTGTTACTTGTGTTACTGACACAGCCACGCCCTACGACCTACACAAGCCTGACGTGTTACTCGTGTTAATGACCCAGCCATACCCCGCCACCTACACAAGCCCGACTTGTTGCTCGTGTTACTGACAGCCACGCCCCAATACCTACACAAGCATGACGCGTTACTGACACAGCCTTGCCCCACGACGTGCACAAACCTGACGTGTTACTAACACATCCATATCTCACAACCTACACAAGCCTCATGTCTTACTCGTGTTACTGACACAGCCACACCCCGCCACCTACACACGCCTAACGTGTTACTCGTGTTACTGACACAGCCACACCCCGCCACCTACACAAGCCTGACGTGTTACTCGTGTTACTGACACAGCCACAACCCCGCCACCGACACAAGCCTAACGTGTTACTCGTGTTACTGACACAGCCACACCCCGCCACCTACACAGGCGTGACGTGTTACTCGTGTTACTGACACAGCCATACCCCACGGACCTACACAAGCCTGACGTGTTTCTCGTGTTACTGACACAGCCACACCCCCGCTACCGACACAAGCCTAACGTGTTATTCGTGTTACTGACACAGACACACCCCGCCACCGACACAAGCCTAACGTGTTATTCGTGTTACTGACACAGCCACACCCCGCCACCTACACAAGCCTAACGTGTTACTCGTGTTACTGACACAGCCATACTCCACGACCTGCACAAGCCTGACGTGTTGCTCGTGTTACTGACAGAGCCACACCCCGCCACCTACACAAGCCTGACGTGTTACTCGTGTTACTGACACAGCCATACCCCACGGACCTACACACGCCTAACGTGTTACTCGTGTTACTGACACAGCCACACCCCGCCACCTACACAAGCCTGACGTGTTACTCGTGTTACTGACACAGCCACACCCCCGCTACCGACATAAGCCTAACGTGTTATTCGTGTTACTGACACAGACACACCCCGCCACCGACACAAGCCTAACGTGTTATTCGTGTTACTGACACAGCCACACCCCGCCACCTACACAAGCCTAACGTGTTACTCGTGTCACTGACACAGCCTTACTCCACGACCTGCACAAGCCTGACGTGTTGCTCGTGTTACTGACAGCCACGCCCCAATACATACACAAGCATGACGTGTTACTGACACAGCCATACCCAACGACCTACACCAGCCTAACGTGTTGCTCGTGTTACTGACATGGCCACACACCCGCGACTTACACAAACCTAACGTGTTACTCCCAACAAGGAGCCCCACTGGTTGTAATGTGTAACAACGCCTGGACCTGAGCAGCTCCGGATATCACACTGTCACATCATGTCACATTTGAGATCACATCAAATTAGTGTCACTTCCTATTACTTCTTTGGTCTGAATGAAGCCCAACTAAGCATTTGGAAGTGACTACCGCCAAGTGACTTCAGTTGCCACACGATGTCGCCGGTTTGTAAAGTATTCAAACATCACCTTGGCTGGGAAACGGTGGGTGAATCACACAATACGCCAGAATATAATGCACATAATGTTGATGGTACAGCCGTTTGCAAACTTTGCCATTTCTGCATATTCGAAGGTTTCTCGTTGATTCCCTACTTGAATATGTGTGACGTTATTTATGACGATTTTGGTATTGGAGTGCCTGTTTCTTTATTAATTTGCAGTTTGTGTGTCAGTCTCCATGCACCGATGCACTGTTTGAGTCGTAACTGCGCTGCGCAAAACAGCAGCGGATAGAAATCGGGTGTCATCTCACCGATGTTCGACGCAGATTCTCAACACACATTACCAACATCCTGCGTCGGACAGTTGAATTGATGGCATTTGCGCACTGCTTTGTTGTCAACGAGACTCATCTATTAGAGACGAAATTCACAACTTTCACCTATGCAGTAGCATGGTGACAATGGCCCTACGGTGGTATCGGGAGCATTCATCTGCATTTTACTTAACATATATTGTTACCTAGCGGTACCGTCTAAAGCTGATTTACCGAGATGCATTTGCAAAGTTCTTGCTAACCGCTGAACAGTACTGCATTACTCCCAATAAGATTGCATGCTCCTGACACACATGGTACATGCTTCTAACACGTTTCACACGCCGTGGTATGTGGCGTGGACCCAAGGTTCCTGTGCCGGGAATATTCTCCTGGTCCCCCACGGTAAAAAAGTACTCGTTTCTTTCGTGACAAGTAGAGCATGTACCGACGCCCTGGCCAAATCGCTTCGAAATCACCCTCCCCACCCCACCTTCGATCAAAATTACCTTGAGAGGACTGAAAAGTGCATGTTGCATGAAACTGTCGTCAGAATACCTGTCCTTGCCCTCGGACGGCCTGCCGCCTCAGTGCGAATAAAACACAGATTAACAAACTCAGAGATTACTCCTTCGTAATCCATTAGGACGACGGACGTCAACCTAGACACACGGCTAACATTGGTAAACCACATTCCAAACATCATGCTCCGTTGCTACCGCATTTGGACAGGCCTCACCAGAATGTAGCGCCGCATGCCGTGGGAAACAAAGCAGCTGGTGCTAGAGGAGTGTGTGCCCCCACATATTGTATTGTGTATCTGTTTGAGATGGTGGAGCGGTTACTGTGTAGTGTACCTGTCTGAGAAGGTGGTGCGGTTATTGTGTGCCTGTTTGAGGTGGTGCAGTTATGCAGCTAAAGCGAGTGCAGAAATGCATCGCCTTCGGTGTACGCGTGGTAACAGGTCTAGGGTGCCGCGAACGAGCCCCTCCTACGCCATCACAGCTAGGCTGGATGAAGATAGAACGGGAGCAAATAGAACAAACAAAATAAAACAAGATCGTGGAACGGGACCTGCATATGACCTGGCAGGCTATTAAATGGTGTCAATGCCCCCAACAGATATGGGAACGTGCCACCAGCCGCTCCACAGTATCTGGCCGATACGCTACATGTGATGGCCGGCACTATTATTAAGCCTAATTATTCAGTCACGCGTGCCGCGAATGGGGTGTTCTACCACTCACCGTGCGAAACTCACGGAGCAATCCAGCTTTCAAACAGAAATAGCCTATTGACTGGGCTATTGATTCACCAGAAAATTAGCATTTGCTAGGCACGATTTGCATCGTTGGTAACAATGTGTATAATTAAGGAAATGTACAATGCATAATTGTGTTCGAAGCAAACTTCTAGGAAAACTGGCCAAAAGTGAAACGGACAAAACGTTACTTAAATATTTGGAATGAATTCAGCTGGCAGAAAGTAAACAATGATCAAAGTCAAAGCTGATCGGGTTAAATGTAGAGGAGTAGAAACGTCTCAAAAAGTGTGTGGGGGGGGCAAAAATAGTGGGAGCCCCCTTTTGAAGTTGATTTTTACCATGCATCGTCACAGCATTAACACTAAACTTTCATGAAAAGTGGGAGGCATGGCCCCCTGCCCCCCCCCCCCCTCCTCTTCCTACACCTATAGTTAGATGGATTAAATATTACAGAAAATATGACAGAGATTGGTGTGAACAGGGATATCAGTTGAATGCGCCAACGAAAACGAGAGGGAAGCCACGTGGATGCTAGAGATGTGGCGGAGGGGGCCCATGTAGGTCACTTTTTGTCAGAATGTCTACTTGTGGGTTACGCTCGTGAAGTGTGTGCGCAGAAATATATCTCGGAGATATTGACCATCAGTGAAGTAGTCATAAGGCGAGGAGTGGGAGCATGAGTGGGGTAGGTTAGGCTGGGCCATGCCCTCATTCCTAGTGCTGCATTTTCCTAACCGAGTGACAGCACAGCCCCTACCCCACCTTTCTCGTAAGCCTGTTCTTGCCCATGTGTTCTGTCCGCAAATCTGTATGGTTGCAATGGTGTACTTATTAGCCAATGTGGCCTTTCTAACATGCGATAATATTTATTCTACTGTGCCACTACCAGGGGAAATTAATGATTTCATTGTTTTAAACCGAGTATTTTAGCGGGACATGGTGTTGGGTGGAAATCTTGCAACGAACTGGGCAATAAATGCAGGTCACGAAATAAATGATGGATCGCCAGTTGCCACAGTCTGAAAATGTCATATCCATGGAGATCACGCCTAGCGGATATCAGCGGATACTAGCGGATCTAAGGGGAGGGGCATGAGGCCATGCCCCGGAACCTGCCCGAAGGTGGGAGGCAAACTATCTTTTGGTCCCGAAAACGGGATTGTAAAATGACCTGAAGATGCCACTTTGATGGCAAATAGCAGGGCATGTCTCAAAATGTATCTAGGTTGGACGACTGCAACAAAACATCACGAAAGCGAAGAATTTGGTTGGGACCGGCGAATTTGCTCTTAACCCGCGTCGTCTCGGGGGGGTTGATAGGCGCCCCCCACCCTAAGGTTTTCCGCGGACTGTGAAAGAACGGCGCGCGGCAGCGCGCCGAAATTTGGCATACCTTTTCCACATCAATTTGGCATGTTGTGTCAAAATTTTGAGGTCAGGTCATACTGGGTCAACAAGTTAGTCAAGGTCAAGTGAGGTCACCTCCAGAAAAGTTCAACCAGTCGTCACGCTTTAACGGATGAAGATATTATAATGAAACTTTCAGCGTTTGCTTATCTTTAGGGACAAAATAAAATGCACCAGAGGAATTTTATATTTTTTCCGTTTTTTTAATACTTATTAGCTATGCATATTTTCCCATTGGGGCTAAAATCGAAGATTCTGGCTAAAGTAAGAATTTTTATGAGAGCATGTTGACTTCAGAAAACGTCTTTCGGTCCGCTCTACCCATTAGAAAAAAAAATTAAAGAAAATTGAAAATCAAAATTTTGAAATTTCAACAAACAATTGGGTGCGCAAAAATTGTATGGCCATGGTCGATTTCGCCTTCCTTTTCTGATTCCAAATAATTTGTTTTGTTTTTCAAATCTCCCCAAAATGAACTCCCCAAAGCCAAAAACATGATGTAAGTCGTGGAAACCTAGGCCCCCTAGTTATGTCACTTTTTGGGGGGTATCTGGCCCAACTCGTCGAGCGCTTTCCGATGACACCTCTTCCGTTTTCGTGTGACACTTAGTTTGAAAATTAAAGGGGGGTATTGTATCCCCCCGAGAAGTGAGGATATGGCCGGAAAGACCTGGGTTAAAGAAAGGGTTAAGAACTGAATATCGTTGCGGTTCGCTGGGGGCCTCCCCAGGTAACATGCTCGAATAGGTTTTGACGCATGTGGAAGCTTGTGCTCACCAAAATACAAGAAGCTAAATTTAGACAACTTTCCAAAATAAAAAGAACTAATTACATATGCACATCCAGAACACTCTACCAATCCAAAAACCTTGCCTCGCCCATGCTGTATGACGTCCATGTAACGTTAAAGGCATTCTTGAAATTAGCATAGTTATACACTTCTAGTTGTTGAAAATAGCATAGAGAACATATGCTACCCGTGAAGAGCAATCACAACACAAGACCGTTCTGTTGCATGGGAAGCGTTTACATATCTGTATCATGTGTGGCATCGGTATGTGTCAAGGACACAGTCAACCATGGACATCAGTCAATTACTTGCCCATGTTACCTGTACTTATAAAATATACTAGTATAAAGGTAAGTGTATATGCTTGGTCGTTGCCATGATGCTCGAGCTCGACAAAATTGCACCGGGGCCCCGAACAATCATGCTGGTGACCCACAATCTAACCGGGACCCGAAGAAGTGCAAGGCAAGACCCTGAAAAATCAATCCTTGGGCCGAAAAATCGTTCTGGAGTCCCAAATATCACGTCAGGGGTCCTCAAAATCGTACGTAAGGCTCCGAAAACTCCGGGGGGTCAGAAAGATTCGCGCGGCTTCCCCAAAATAATGCAGGGGCCCCGAAATCGCGCCGGGACCACAACAAGATTGCATCAGGGCCCAAATCAATACAGCGAGGCCCGAGAGATCGCAACGGGAAGTGATGAAGAACAAAATTTCCGGGGCCTCCAGCAAGGGACAATGAACATAAAATCCGGGACAATCACTCTCGAGCCCTGCAAGTTCACTCCAAACACTCAGAATTCATTAAGGACCGAAAAAATGCGCCGGTACTCCAAATATCGTATCAAGATTCTGAGAAGCGACCTGGGCTGATAAAAATTCAGACGAAGTCCCGAAAAAAATCGCGTCGAGCTTAGAAAGCTCGCGTCCAAACACCGACAACTCTCGTCCTGACCCCGAAAACTCGCGTCTGAGCCCGAAAAATCGCGTCGGAACCACGACAAATCGCGCCGGAACCTGCCAAAAAACGCACTAAGACCTCAGAAAATCCACGCCGAGGGCTCCAAACACCCCCTTCGGGGCTCTAAATACTGCATATAATATATAAATATAAATATATAGATAAATATAAATATATAAATAATTATAAATATATAAATAAATATAAATATATAAATATATATAAATATATCAATAAATATAAATATATCAATAAATATAAATATATCAATAAATATAAATATATAACTAAATTTACATATATAAATAAATGTAAATATATAAATAAATATATATGTAAATAAATATAAATAATAACTATATACTGCGATGTCTTCAAAGCCATCGTAAGTTAAAGAAAAGTACGAGTATCCTCAAAAATGCACCGATTCCCAGAAAGAAAATCGACAAGGCTTAAAAATAAGCATCGAGGCCCTAAATAAATATACTGGGAGTCCTAGAAATCACTGGAGACTCAAAGCGCGCTGGTACCCTGACAGCATACCTTGGCCGCAAAGAAGGCACGAGAGTTTCAAAAACAGGCCTGAGTCCGCAAGAAGTGACATAGTCATAAAACCAGTCGGAGCAGTAAGCAAATTCAAAGATATAATATGAAGATCCAAAGATGCAATATCAAGATAAATATAAGCAAATATAAAGATAAATAAACATTGGACATCGAGGCTTTGGAAAACGTGCCGGTCCCTGAAAAACACCGTGACCCCACACAAATGAATAAGTAAGTAAACATGTCAAATTTCAAAAACGCACTGGGGGACTAGAGCATTGCGCTGCGACTGGGGGACTAAAGCATAAAACGACACGGCATTAGACGAAAGAACGCAACAGGTCCTAAAAAGAACAACAAACCAGCGCGTGTCTCGGTTCGGTACCCAATCTGGGAGCATATTTAAACAAAGAGATGAGGTACACAAAGTTCAGAGAGGTTTTCGTGTTAATTTTCCACCAGAAAATATGGGAAGAGGATAAATAATGTTGACTTGAATTAATACAATTTGCTGATTGATTACCGATACCAAGCATTGCATGATATCAAGAAAGACGCAGGACCATCACACGACAGCATGAACAAACATCAAAACGTTAGGGATCTAGCAGAAGCCGTAGGAACTACAAACACGCACGAGGTGTGACGAATGTGACGTTTGCTTAGGACGAGTGTGCACGTGCATGAACGTTGACGTGGTGACGACCGGGCGTTATTGACCGTGCGTTATTGACCGTGCGTTATTAGCCGTGCGTTATTGGCCGAGCGTTATTGGCCGGGCGTTATTGACGGGACGTTATTGACCGTGCGTTATTGACCGTGCGTTATTGACCGTGCGTTATTGACCGAGCGTTATTGACCGAGCGTTATTGGCCGAGCGTTATTGACCGGGCGTTATTGGCCGGGCGTTATTGACCGAGCGTTATTGACGGGACGTTATTGACCGGGCGTTGAAGTTGGTGAAATTGGAACATATTAGATTCTTAGCTGATTTTTAAACGTGTAATTTTGGCAATGTACGCTAACTCATCACCAGATACCAGATTAAAAAAAAACATTTAAACACGGAGAGGGGGTTGTACTCTGGTGACTCAGAAACCATGATGGTAGGTTGGGCCCCTTCCTCAGAAAATGATGTTATGATTTTTGTATGGGCCCATTTGGAAAAATAGTGGTCAAAATCCGGTGCTTTAAAAATATGGGAACATTGGGCACCTCCAAATCGGTTTGCACTCCCCGTGTTGCAAATCCTAGGTATACCACTGGGGGTAGGGTTGGGCCGGTGCCGAAAGTTGCCTCCCCCCTAAACTTGTTGGCTTGATCAGCTAGTGGTCATGCCTCGATGTCTGTGTTACCGCTGCTAGCTGGTGTTCCATTTGGGTATTTCCACTTCGATTTAGGCTCTATTAGGATTCGTCGGTTTAACTTTTATCGGTATTGATTTTTACACTAGACTATCCTCTTCGTGCTTTCACTGTTTCCACTTGGCAGTTTGCCATTTGACGATTTGTATTTTGACTTTCTATGCGATAATCACTTTTCATAGCCCACTGTTGCACTGCCTCTCTCATCCCCATCGAAGCCAAGAGCAGTTACACGTCCTTGATCAGAGCCCATGCCGTATAACTATGTTCCTCAGAGGCCTCTGTCATACCGCCATCTTATTCAGAATCATGTGTCCTAACACCATCTTAACATCATCTTCCTCACAATCCTGCTTAGTGGTACCATCTGTCTCAGGGTCATGTGTCGCATGTACCACCATATTCCTTAGAATCCTTTGCTGCGCTACAATCGTCCTCAGAATCCTGTTTTATACCCCCATCTGCCTTCAGAGGCCTGCATGTCGCACCACCATCTGCCTTCAGAGTCCTGCATGTCGCACCACCATCTGCCTTCAGAGTTCTGTGCCGCACCTTCCACCGCACCAAAGCAGATCCTTCATCTGCTTCGGAGTTCCACCACCCGTCTCTGAGCCCTGTGTTGTATCGCCATATGTCGCTGAACCCTGTATCGCACCAACATATGCCGCTGAAGCCTGTGTTCAGCCTGGCTGCAGATCTCTCACCAAACCATTGGGCCCAGCTCCTCATTTTCAGGATATATTTTCAGACTGAATAGAGGAAATGACAAACTAACATTATCAGGATACCAAACAGGGGGTCGCCCCCCCGCCCCCTCGCCCCACCCCAACAGGGATCTCCATCTCCAGCCATGCCTATGTCGGACCACCATCTGAGCCCTGTGTCGCAACACCATCTGCATCTGTGCTGCTTTGTGTCGCGCCTATATTCGTCTCTGAGCTCTTTGTCGCACTATCATCTGTCTCTCAGCTGTATGTTGCTCCACTATATGTACCAGATCCCTGTGTCGCACCACCGTTGGTATCTGAGCCCTGTGTTGCACCACCCTCTATATCTGGTCTACATCTGAGCTCTCTGTCTCGCACCACCATCCGTCTCTGAGCTCTGTATCGCACTACCCTCTATATCTGAGCTCTGTCTCGCACCACCAGCCTTCTCTGAGCCCTGTGTCGCGCTACCAGCCGTCTCTGAGCCCTGTGTCGCGCCACCATCTGCCTCTGAGCCCTGTGTCGCGCCACCATCTGTCGCTGTGTCCTGTATCGTGCCGCCCACGACGGACGACCGCAAAATTCGGCCGGTTCTGCCGTCATCAGAACTCGATCGGTCGGCGGCTGTGTCGCCCACCCCGCCATTACACCGAAACTGTTTGTTTTGACGCGGCTAAAGCGCTCCGCCATTGGCGCCTCGCCGTAACGCGCCGATTGTGGCGCGCCGACATGATTGCCGCCCACCGATGATTATCAGTGTATTTTCACACCCGGCATGGCCGCCCTGTGGCCACGCCGCGCGCCAAATTGGCGCCGTCGGGCCGATAATGGCGGGAAGAGGCCGGCCGGTGTGGCCCCGATTCAACTCCGATGCGAGCGCGATCTCCGATAGGGTGTGAACGTCTCCGGTAACGCTGTGTGGTCCGGTCGGGTGGGCCCTGCGTGGTTTCGGTTCTGAATATGGTCCCTGCCCCGACGGTGTGGTGCCTGTCCCGCCGGTTGGTCCTCGGTGTGGCTGTGGCCATATCCAGAGATTCAGCATGGGTCGGGTTCCGGACCCTTCTGGTTTGGTTCCCTACTGATGTTTATGTCATTTTCTCTATTAATTCGGAAAATTATGGAACCATGATTCCTCTGTCGTGGTGAGGGATTGGTTGTCACCCTTGCTCTGGGAGTTGACCCCTGGTGATCCTGTGTTTGTGCTTTCTGTACATTACTAAGCGTATATCCTGCATGCGAGATAAAAGTTTCCTTCATTATTCGGACTGCGAAGGCAATATTCGGCACATTTTGGCAGTTCGGAGGCTGTATTGCTTATATATAATCTGATCCGACTACAGAGGCTCGCTATCATTGGGGTACGAGTGGGACTACTCCCGTGTGAGACTGCCACACAAGTTCATCTGAGCAACCCAGCTCGGCTTAGTCCGATCGTTGCGCTTTTGAAACCTAAATAATGTTGTGTTGCAGTGTTTCAAGTCACAATTAATTCCTTGATAAATAGATCACTTTTATGGTGGTGAGCATAAACCAAGCATAAAGTTGGCCATCGTTGATAGGGAAATAGACATTCAGCAAGCTAACACTATATTAATAACTTGGGCTTTCGTTTCCACACCATCGTCAGGAGTGTCGAAGCACCGGTCGAAAATACAATCGTTTCCGCCGACGAAATGTATCCAGAAATGACACATCAAAATGTAGAGTTCAGTCAGTGAACTATCAAGCACCGTATATTAGCTTTGACACCTGCTCACTTAAACAACGCCAGCCGCTTTTTAAATTGCTTTCCCACAAAGTTACCAAACGGCAACATAGCCATTCCAATGGATGTTACCAATATCCATGGCAATAGTTCGACCAGAGAGGCTATTGATGAGACAATGAATTTGATCGAGGATAGCCTAGATCGGCTTAATATGCTTGGTTTTGGTCTAGCGGTCTGTTGTGCTCTCATGGGGCACATCTTCTCTTAGTAAGATTTGGAGAACCAATTGTTAAGCAGGTAAAAAGAGTGGTCATGTGGTCATGTGGTCATGTGGAGCCGATGCTCGCCTCCCATCGCAATCGCTTTCATGCACGTTTTTGGAAAACATTTCAACAGGAAGTGTCCTTGAAACCCGCGGCGTACTTGCGTTGCATTGACGACATAGTTTGTATCTGGACGCCTCGAATGAATAGTTGAATGGATTTCTACACCCGGATCAAAAGGTCGCATTCAAACGATTTGTTCTTCATTGAGCACTCTTTACACAGCAAACGTATTCCGTTCCTCGACACCTTATTCACCGTTCGTCCTGACGGTTCTTATTTCACAACATTATATGTGGAACCTGTGGTGGCAACCATTATCATTCACTACCAGTCCGCCAACATTGTGAGCACAAGAACATTAGTTATGTTTTCCCAGATGACTACGGCAATACAAGCTTCGTCAGATTAGGTGGCCTGTAGGTGGAGTCTGGGAGTCATGCCTAGTTTGTGTTTCGCAAACGGCTACCCCAGGAATCGAGTCGATTTAGATGCCTAGAACATGCTAAGGAGATTTAAAACCAACCGAAGCACATGTATCCCCACAGACAACACAAAAGGAACACGAAACTCGAACACATTTATGCTAGGCTCCCTTTCATAAGTGATGTGGTGTCTAGGAGAGTTTCTGAAATCATTTGATCCACTCCTTTTGAAATAAGAGTAGCATGGATAGGGGGACCAACACTAAAATCTAAACTCGTCAGATCAGCCCTCGAAGATCCTCCGTGCCCCTCGGGCAGCAAAGTATGCCACATTTGCAAAAAACGGTTTAGAGGGAAAATGCACCAGGAAAAATATTGGTAACAAAATTAACAGAATTAAAGCATACCCAGGTGAATTTTACATCAGAGAGACTAAACGTCCAGTGAGGGAACGATTCAATGAACATCTAACAACCACTGGAGGAGCTCATGATCGGCAGCGACGGGGCTATGGACCACGTCGAAACCGCCTTGCTACAACTTTTCACTCCTTCTCCCCGTCGCCCGAGATGCTGATTATATTTCACAGTTTGCCACAGTTTGCCGCACAGTTTGCAGATGTTGCATGTGGCACAAGCTGAGCGGAAAGGCTCGAGACAAAGAGGACTGTGACTCGGCGCGCCAATTATGCCAATTCGATGTACAACGCTGTACAACGCATATACGTTTCAGATTCGCGATGACAGCAAATGGCCTAAGTTCGAAAGATCTCGGTGGCAATAGTAAGGCCAATTTCGGATGAAGTACTATATATTTTTGTCAATACACTTGTGCCGAAGTTAAAGGCACCGTTTCCACAATGTGACCCCGTCTGCCAAATATCCAACAATCATCGTAAACTTCAATGCGCTGTGCCGAACTGTCGGAAGTGAAATAGAAAGAACTGAAAAAGAACATAGTGAAACTTAGAATGTTTTGCTTCATTTGGAAATGTTTGAGTTTCCGCGACAATTCGTCGCATCGAAGTGCATTCTGTGCGGGCTGCCAAAAGATTGCATTTGCGGTCAGGGAGCCTCGTGTGCGGTCAGGGAGCCTCGTTTGCGGTCAGGGAGCCCCGTTTGCGGCCAAGGAGCCCCGTTTGTGGTCAGGGAGCCACGTTTGCGGTCAGGGAGCCCCGTTTGCGGTCATGGAGCCCCGTTTGCGGTCAGGGAGCCCTGTTTGTGGTCAGGGAGCCCCGTTTGTGGTCAGTGAGCCCCATTTGCGGTCAGGGAGCCACGTTTGTGGTCAGGGAGCCACGTTTGCGGTCAGGGAGCCCCGTTTGCGGTCAGGGAGACACATTTGTGGTCAGGGAGCCCCGTTTGCGGTCAGGGAGCCCCGTTTGCGGTCAGGGAGCCACGTTTGTGGTCAGTGAGCTCCGTTTGCGGCCAGGGAGCCACATTGCTTTGATGCTATGCCCGCTCGTTCAACGCCCCTGGTGGCACCTTTTGCTGCTCCCGAGGACGCCAAGCAATCATAGCATTCTTAGTTACTAAATTTTTGCTGCAATCGCAGATCTCAGTCTTGAATTATCTTCGACCAGGAAAATCAAGAGAGAAATAAGGGGCGAACTAACTTTTGTAGAGCATCCCGAACAAGAAATATTTTTATTTTATATTATTTACTTGCCTGGCACCAGCTGCACTGCTATCCGTCAGCACACGATAGCAACACCCTACATCGGGCACGTCGGCAGACGATGTTGGGTCGGCACAACCGCAGCATACCTTGATGAGGTGTCTCTCACCAGTGAACTTCTGCACATCTATGTGGGCCCTCCGCGTGAGCAGTACCGGGCGCTGCATCACTATGATAAGTTATCACTCACCGGTGAACTTATGATGAGCTAGCTCCCACCATTGGACCCATCATGAGGTTGTCTCCTTGTTTTGTTGTTTACATTAGAACACGCTCAACCGGCAGAACAAGATCACCCGAGTGACCCTACCAGGCCCGCCACACTTGCAGGACCTCAATAACATTTTTGATATACAGTTTCGGATTCTAATTCTTTCACTCATATTCAGCCAGCTCTTTTAAATTGCGATTCTTAGCAGCTTTCATCACAGTAGGCCCTGTGTCGCACTCGCGTTTTTGTTTTGTTAAAATTTTGTGTTTTCTCGGCGGCCGGTTTAACAAACACCGGCTAAGCTCTACCGACCAGCAGTCGTCGGCTACGTGGTCACGTCAGGTCACGTGACCTGCCAACCGAGACCGAGAGACCGCGCACATTGTCAGTCCGATGGAAGGTGCCGCGGTGTGTGTGACATCAATTAAGCGAGAAAGCGACAAAAATAGGACACAAACATAAAAGTAGTGAAGCAAAAAGGATCGCAACCCAGCGTGGTACCTCTGCTCGTCAGACAATTCGCCAAAGTGTATTTGATCGTCAGATATATACACCATATTCGGCAGGTAACCCTGATTTACAGCCATTTTCGACTGAATGGCATTGTTCAATACATACATACCGAAATTTGAAGAACTATTTCCGGAATAAGGCTCCTGTGCAGAATATGGGGCACGTACCGCAGATTTGGATGCGCTGTGGTGAATTGTAAAAAAAATGGTTTATCAGTTCATGAAATTCGTGCAGATATCAGGTACATGTCATGACCGACTGCCTAGAGGGTGCATCTCGTGGTCGGTCCACAAGTTCTCTGTCGCTGTATGGTGTCTGATCCTTGCACGGGAGCCCCACAACCTGCATCTTTCCCTGGCTCGTCCAGTACCACTTATGGCGCCTTATGTTGATTTATTTTAAAAAAACGTCATGCTCTTGGCTTTATCAGGATGTGGAGTGAGAGCGTATTAAATGCAAAGTTGCGAGCTTTCGCAGCTGTATCCGTGCTGGCACCCGGCGGATCATGTGCCTCCCCCCCCACACACACACTATTAAAGAAGTATGTGGGAACAGAATGGCGCAGAGAGTTGATAACTGAAATTAAGCAGCTTCTACGGACATGTTTTTTCTTGGGTCACGTCAGGTCATTGATCAAGGTGGGGTCAAAGAGGTCAACCTCCATGTGGGCTTGCATGGTCACATATTTGCTAAAGTGCAAAACAATAGCTTCGGAACTTACCGATGCAGAGCACGCAAAATGTCCATTGTCAAAATACCGCCTATCCTATTATCCTGTCGTACGTACATACAAGTGCCCCTGGCATAGGTGCCCCATCACTCGCATTGTAAACGACTCTGTACACACAATGCTCTCACATTGTCCCAGTCTCCTGTGTTTGTTTTCCCTTCGGTGCCAAGCTGTCTTGTATTTCATGGATTAGAGTATTTTGAGTCTCCTAGCCTTAGCCCTTAGCATCTTAGTCTTAGCATCTTGGTCTTCCTAACATCCTATATTTTTATGTCTGCATGACATGTAGACTGCAGTGGGCTCGATTATTTTCATCGCACTTGTGTGCTTCGATTTCAATTGATGCACACTTCAAGAAGCCATGCGCTTTAGGGTGGTCCTTAAAATCAAAAGTTTGAATTATGTTGCTCCTACCCCGGGAATCTGTTCATATACATGCAAAAACCGCGTAGGTATTTTTTTTTTCAAAATCGGCTCGTGTGAAGATGTTGCACATCGAAGTTGATTTTTTACTCTACCCCAGTGTTTTACCACAGTGCCATATGACGTTGAAATTTTTACTTTACCACAGTAAGTACACCAGTGTACTTAGGCAGTATCGGTATTGCATTAACCTCGCCCCTCTCTTCTTTTTCTCAGATTATTATGGCTACACGTAGCAAAGATTTCCTTGTTGTGCCCGAGCCAGAGCTGGTGGGGTCCAAACTTCCATCCAACGGCGATGTCTTAGCCGTTATTCTGCACAACTTACATTTGAAGAAGACGTCGCTCCGTGATGTGACGCTTGTCGTTGCTCCCATGGTGGCGCGATACTGGAGCATGGCTCGGATTCCCATGATGAGGAAGGACAACGTGGTGACGAAAATGGAGAAGCTGCATCGGGAGTACGAGCTCCTGAAGAAGGGGAAGCATCGACGCTCGGTGCCGCAGGTGGCCGAGGAGGCGTTCATGGTCGTCTTGGAGAATCTCTTCGACGTGGCCCACGCAGACGCCTTGAAGACGATGACGAATGCAGATGATAAGGCGTTTCTGCTTGCCCAACGCGAACCAGGCCGACGGGGGAGGATGGGGAATATGGATACTGTCCTTGCTGGACAAGAAGCTCGACGATGCCAGAGAACGGAGAGAGAGCTGGAGCAACAGAGGCGCGCGCAAGAAGAGGCAACGTCTTCGTCCGCAGTGGTTGAGCTGGAGTCCTCCACCAGTTCCAGCGCATCTGATCCAGAGTCGTCTGCTGAAGCTGCCGAAGTCCGTGATGCTGTTGGCGGAGCGAGTCCGCGGAAACGGATCCGGAGAGCCACCACCAACATGATCAGTCCAGCTCTTGCGGCAACGTTGGACAGGACGAAGATGACGGATCGATCGGCCGTTCACGTCCTGACTGCGACTGCTAGTGTTCTCGGACGCGATGTCAAGGAGCTAAACATCAACCGCTCTTCCATCCGCCGTCATCGGAGAAAGCACCGGGAAGCACTGGCCTCCAAGCTCAAGGAAGAGTTCCGAGCGGACACTCCGCTTGTTGTCCATTGGGATGGCAAGCTGATGCCTGACCTAACCACCAAAGACCATGTGGACAGGCTTCCCATTCTTGTTACAGGGAAGGGAACATCTCAGCTACTGAGTGTTGCCAAGCTTGCCAGCGGGACGGGACACGACATCGCTCGCGCCGTGGTGTCCGCTCTGGAGGAATGGAGAGTTGCAGATCAGGTGGCCGGACTGTCGTTCGACACCACGGCTGCGAACACTGGCAGGAACAATGGCGCCTGTGTGCTCATCGAACAACAGCTCGAGAAGGACATGCTTCACTTTGCCTGCCGACACCATATCCTGGAAGTCATGGTTCAAGCCGTCTTCACCCATCTCCTCGGAGCCTCCTCTTCCCCCGATGTCCTCCTCTTCAAACGCTTCCAGACCTACTGGGAGAACATTGACCGCGAAGCCTTCACCACAGGGATGCAGAGTGCAGAGGTAGCCACTCTTCTGCAGGACATGAAGGACGAAGGCCTGGGCTTGGCAATGCAAGTCCTTCAGGATCGCAGTGACTTGCGTGATGATTACAAGGAGCTGGTCGAGCTTGTCATCATCTTCCTTGGCGGGGTTCCTGCTCGCGGCGTCCGGTTTCGAGCTCCTGGACCAATGCATCAGGCACGTTGGATGAGTAAGATCATCTATTCGTTCAAGGTATGGATGTTTCGCGATCAATTCTCCCTCAAGAAGAGAGAAGAGAACGCACTGATGAAGATGTGCGTCTTCTCTGCGAGAGTGTACGCAATGGCGTGGATGAAGGCAGGGTTCCCCGCTCAAGTTCCTCGGCTCGATCTGGACCTACTGAAGGCTCTGGACACGTACGGAAAGATTGACGCCGAGGTGGGGAACGTTGCCTTGAAGAAACTCTCCAACCACCTCTGGTACCTGTCGGAGGAGCTGGTTGGGCTCGCCTTTTTCGACCCTGAAGTCTCCGTTGACAGGAAGAAGGCGATGGCGATGGCTACAAGGCAAGAGAGCGGTGAGAGGGAGGAGTCAGCTCCGAAGAGGGTCATGTTGCCGAAGAAATATATCCGCAGTGTCCATCTTGAAGATTTCGTCACGGATCGAACGCTCGGCTTCTTCGAGAAGCTCAACCTGGACAAGTCGTTCCTGGACTTCCCCCGGAGACGTGGGAGGAACGGGAGCCGTTCAAGGCGGCGGCAGCAGTGGTCCACAAGCTGGCGGTGGTCAACGACCATGCGGAACGTGGAGTGGCCCTCATCAATGAATACAACCGGTCGCTGACCAAGGATGAGGAGCAGCTTCAGTTCCTCCTCCAGGTAGTGGCGGCCCACCGGAAGCAGTTTCCGGACACAAAAAAGACGACACTTGCCCAGACCAGGCAACAATGAGTGGTTTGGCCCCCACGATACCCCCGTCTTTGAGCGGATAATACTCCTGAGCAGTGTGTACACTCCTGCGGGAGGGGGACCTGGAGCCAGATATTGGGTATATTTACGAGGTCGATGTGCAACATGTTATTACGATCGGATTTGAACAAAACTTTCTTCACACGTTTTTTGCTCCCAAAGGAACAATTCCCAGGGGTAGGAAGAAGTACTTTCCTGTGTTTATTTGTTCCCTATATACTAAGAACCACCCTAATGCGCTTGCATATAGTAGCCATTTCTTTCGATGCAATTTTGCTGGGGGGAAATATTGTTAAGACTTTCGGTTACACTGCCTCATGCGACTGGCCCTGTTTGGTATTTTGTAAATGTGTATTTTGTAGATAAGGAAGGTTTGGCGTAGATGTAGGTGCCACTTAGGAAGGAGCAGGAACCACTCCTCAATCACCATTATCTTGAGAAATTCGTGCCATTATTGGTGGTATGGTTCAGCGTGAAAAACAAGTGTCTATCTGAAGGTATTATTTCTATCTGAAAACTGGAGTCCGATCTTGAGAGCATTTCATTGTCATTTGGAACCATGAGATTGGGCATCACTTCCACCTTGTTGCCTTGTTTCGCTTTCGTTTCCAGCAGCGGAACTTTTGCCACGTGCTGAAAGAGCAAGTCAGACGGATTTATAGGGTTTTGTATTTAACATATAACGACAGTCACACATCTCATTTATATATCCTGGCACATAACTTTGTACAAGCCATAGCAACTAAAGTATCTGACGCCACACAGGGTGCCGACATGCTGGGAAAGAAAACCGCGACGACATCGGGGCCAAAGTCGAAATGCTGACTGGCGAGGGAAATACACCGGCAATTAAGCCCGGGGATCTGTCCTCCCAGGGAAGTAAGTCGCGACATCAGACCGGCAGAAGTAGGCCGACGTGTCTGATTGATATGTTCCATGGTGACGCAACATGTATATACCCTACACGCACTTGCGGATGGGAAGCTGAAGCGACCTCCACGGATCGAATGGAAGATGGACACGCTAACTAATGGGATGACGTCACTAACGGGTGGGCTTCCAGTGGGCCTCGCTCTTCGCACCCACACACGACTGGCGGCGGGCGGCGGGCAGCCGATAATACTAGGCCAACACAAAAAGCACATGGTATCAAACGCGAGCGGAGACGTGGCACCGCCCGGGCGGCGGGCGGCGGGCCGCGGGCGGCGGGCGGCGGGCCGCCGCCAGGGAGAGGGAGCGTCGGCGCGGCAGCGCTGGCCGCCGTAGGAACGAGTGCCGCGGCGGCGAGGTGGTCGGCCCGGCGCCGGATATCACAGCGGTGTGGGCGGCCCGCGGGAGGGCCGCTCAGCAGATGGGTGCCGGCACGGCGGCCGCCGGCGGCGGCGCCCGACTGAGCGCCGCCGACGGCGACACGGGCGGCGAGCCGGCGCGCTCCGCCCACGGCTGGATGCTCTGCAGCGCGCTGAGCGAGGCGTGGCCGACCGGCAGCGGGTCGCGGCCAGAGTACACGCCCTTGGAGAGACACGACTCCGGCTGGAAGGACATCATCAGCCGGCTGGTGGCCTGCCGCTCCGCCTCGCGCTCCTCGGCCGTCTGCCTCCTGTAACGGGACGAAGCCGGGTCACCGGACAGACTGGCGCCAGCAGCCAGGGCAACATCGCAGGTCAGTGCCAAGAGTTAGAGCCAGGTCGGCACTAGGACATAATGACGGCGGAATGCGAAGGTGACAAAGAAGTGACATCGGAGGCAGCACAGAAGAACGTCGTATTGCTATTTTAGCACGGCCGATGTTCACAGGCATCTACCAACAACTATTATTTTACTCTATATGTTAACCGTAGGAATACATAAGCATTGTATGCCACAATGCACCATGTTATGGTTGTGAGACAATAGTATTCATTGTTTTCACACCAGCTGCTGCTTAATAGACCTGTAGCACCGATGTCAAAGTGCCCTAATTCCAGCTCCATTTGAGTGAATCTTAACTGGGGAAATTGATGGTCCTTCTCGCATGCTTACGGAGGTACGAACTGACATGAAGAACGATACAATATAAGGAAATGGGGTTAACTGGACATGAATTTCGCATGCAAAAATTGTCTTTGGGGACATATCTATCTTCACTGACCGGTGTGGCACGTCATGGTTGAGGGAAGGAGTGGGACAACAGCCAAAATCTACCTTCACTGACAGGTATGGCATGTTATTGTTAAGGGGAGGGGCGAGACAGCACTGACAGGTAGTTCACTGATAGTGGTACTTCACTGACAGTGGGGCTTCACTAACAGGCTTGGCATGTTATTGTTAAGGGAAGGAGTGGGACAGCACTGACAGGTACTTCACAGACAGTAGAACTTCACTGACAGGTATGACACGCTATTGTTAAGGGAATGAATGGGACGGCGACCAAAGAGGTGGTTTCTGGTTATATTTGTGTACGCTTGAAGTGTGTTGCTTTCCCAGTGCGTTATTTCCCAACTGCGTTAATTTCCCATCAGCAGGCCAGCTGCAGCGGTCAGTCCTCCATAGCTAAAATATACAACAGGATCCTAGCTATTGTAGGGCAAGCCGGTAACGTCCGTTCTATGCAGCAGACATAGTCCTGAGTGAAGAAAGCAGGACATGCAACTTTATAGCAAACTAGTTATCAAGCTTTAAGAAGAGAGGCGGTCGGGTCGGGGCGGGTCGGGTCTGTTCAGATCAAGTCAGGTGGGATCACTCATATGAACGTTTTCCGTGTAGAAGCAAGGGTGTAACGGCTCTGTCTAACCATTCTTAGTCTTCTCTTGTAATTAATATCTTGCTATCTTGAATTACAGCTATATTTGGTGTGGAAATACACATTCACCACAAAGTTAGTCAGCGTTAATAAGCAGTTCGCGCATCTTTTAATTTATATTCACGGATATATGGAAAATCTACTTGAGTAAAAATACGTTTGTGTATGTCTCTCCTTGTTGCCGAGCCGCTGCGCGCTAATGGTAAGAACTGTGACTGCGATTTTGGACATATCAGACCGTGCGAACTTGGATTTGGCAAGTCGTGGTCCTGGGGTGAGGGGGAACACGTGGCACAAGAAACGTCCCCCTGCTCAGATCGTGATCGGGAACATGGAGGGCATGTCGTCGTCCAAGCTGTCGTCAGAATCCACAATTGTCAACATTTGACCCTGAAAGTGAAAGATCTATTCCACCAAGCAGGGAAGTTGTTTTACATACTTTTGGGGGGACCAGTGCTCCCTCAATGTTGGCTTTGCCCCCTCCCATCAATAATTTCAACCTTTATCGTGGCAGCCTATGGAGTGTGCCTTTCCCTTAATCCATTTCGATCTACCCATTGCCTTCATGTATTTTTCTCCCCAGTTCTGGTACAACGGCCTGTTGGCTCCTACGTCGTGTGTCCAATCCTGGCCCGTCCGCGTCCAATCCTGGCCCGTCGTGTATCCAATCCTGGCCCGTCCGCGTCCAATCCTGGCCCGTCGTGTATCCAATCCTGGCCCGTCCGCGTCCAATCCTGGCCCGTCGTGTATCCAATCCTGGCCCGTCCGCGCACAACCGGGAGCAAATGTGACTCAATGGCTATGTTATGTTCGCTGAGAAATTCAAACCTACACACTGCTGGTGCAGCTGTTTTTCTCACCACACTGAATTGCCTCCACCTTTCACTTAGGCTGGAGCATAATGAAATGTGCTTAATTATTGAAATCGTGATATTTTTAACGTTTTGCACCGCAGCCTACCACCGCAGCCTACCACCGCAGCCTACCACCGCAGCTTACCACCGCAGCCTACCACCGCAGCCTTCCACCGCAGCCTACCACCACAGCCTACCACCGCAGCCTATTGGTCAGATATGGCAGGTGGAGGTGCTTCCAGGTAATGTTTTGACACAACAGCGTACTTCAACTATAGCAAGCATATTTTAGTCAACAGACGTAGATCATTCAGAAATTAGATCTCACGAACTTCGTCGCAATTCCCTAAGCATTAAAGTTAATCACGAGAACAAAGCTGGTTCAAAATCTTGACAAAATATTGACATTTCTTTAATAGACTTAGCATGGGTGGAAGAGAGTAACGGGATGTTTTCGATATCAGTTGAAGACAGCATGCTTTGAATATAGCATTGTTTACATCTTCAAATACCGCATCTCCTGAACTGCATCTCGCAAATTAGATGCATCTTCCAAATTGCGCAATGCGCAAACTTCTCTCTGCAGCATACTGATGAATAAAACACTAAGCATGGTGCGAGTGTCATTCACGCGGTTATCCAGCCATTGAACAAGTTAAGCAGACGAATAACTACTTGTAGACTTCGTATAAAAGCTCTGATCGTTCGCATGCCATCCACAAAAGCCACGGACACCATTGCTCGTGCGGTATTGGGCATGATGCGCATCGGGGACGCCAAGCGCCCGTTCCTGTGGGGACACTACTGCCTGTTCCGCACGCGTTATCATTTTCCTCAAATGAAGAACACCGGCCCGAACACCCACCACATGAGCTGAAACATTTTACGACCGCGTAATTACCCCGACGTGCTCGGAAGGCCGGCCGTCAGCGAGCACCCGCCGAAACAATAGCGCCGCTGCGACCGGTCACGCTCCGAACAATGACTCGGCTTGTGGCTTTGGGGCAATGGGTGCGACGATCAAATCGATACCGATGTCAAATGCATTTTGATTGTTCCGATTGCAAGTCACCGGCAATTAATCAACGTTACAGCCGACTCACTGTCAACGGAAACAGCCAGCCGGCTGACCAGAGCGAACAGCGGCCAACGCTTGCTGGTAGCGGGTAGCGACCAGAGCGAACAGTGACCATCGCTTGCTAGTAGCGGGTAGCGGACCAGAGCGAACAGCGGCCATCGCTTGCTGGTAGCTGGCAAAGGACGGCAACAACAGCTGACAGAGAACGGTAGCGACTAACAGCGGCTAACAGAGCACAACGGTGGCTTAAAGCGGACAGCAGGTAAAAACAGCAATAAGCAGCGGCCAATGATGACTAACTGCGGATAGCAACAGGTAGCAGCGATGAACAGCGAATAACGGAAGGTAGCACTAGCTAACGGTGACTAACAGTTCCCAACATAGGCTAACAGTGGGTGGCAGCAGGTAGACCAGACTAGATCAGCTTGATGCATTGGGCTTTTTGATAGGCAAATCAATTATGTGAATCGTGACCGATTAGGTTGTGAACTGTCATTCAGTGACACTAAATATTATATTTCTGTCATAGTACATGCTAAGTAAATTAAGCTTTCGAATGGGTCAGCAAGCACCGATATATCTGTGCTCTAAGCATGCCTGAAAACTGAACGGAAACGTAAATTAATCGAATAGAATGGCGCTCCGCTGATCCTAGTCCAGTTCAGGTCAGCTCAACTAATCTTACTAAGTTGCACACGTCACTGCTGCCGAAGGTGACACGCTGGACATTGCTTAAAATGAGCCGCTGCAAACGATGGAACTCACATAGCGAAGAAGGTATAAACTGGCTCATTAGTGGGCTGCTCCAGGTAGCATTAGTATAATGATGCTCTACCCACCTGTTGCATAGCCAATAGAACGATGTTTCATCAATTAATTTCATTTCATTTCTTCATCTAGTGTGAACCATTCCATGTGCCACTGCTGTTGAAATGACAGCTGATGACTGACTGACTGAATTTCATTGAATTTCAATTTCAATTTCATTCAGTCATTCAGCTGACGGAATGATCTGTCTAGTGGTAGGCCATCCGCTATATCACTGGTCAATTGGTAGCCTTCTCACTGAATCATCCGTCAGTATTGGGCAATCTATCGCATCACTGACCAAGTGACGGCGTCACTGACATCTATCGCATCACTGACCAAGTGACGGCGTCACTGACATCTATCGCATCACTGACAAAGTGACGACATCACTGACATCTATCGCATCACTGACCAAGTGACGGCGTCACTGACATGTATCGCATCACTGACCAAGTGACGGCGTCACTGACATCTATCGCATCACTGACCAAGTGACGGCGTCACTGACATATATTGCATCACTGACCAAGTGACGGCGTCACTGACATCTATCACATCACTGACCAAGTGACGACATCACTGACATATATCGCATCGCTGACCAAGTGACGGCGTCACTGACATATATCGCATCACTGACCAAGTGACGACATCACTGACATCTATCGCATCACTGACCAAGTGACGGCGTCACTGACATCTATCGCATCACTGACCACGTGACGATATCACTGACATCTATCGCATCACTGACCAAGTGACGACGCCACTGACATCTATCGCATCACTGATCAAGTGACGACGTCACTGACATCTATCGCATAACTGACCAAGTGACGGCGTCACTGACATCTATCGCATCACTGACCAAGTGACGGCGCTAACGCCGCATCACAAATCTAATGGCGAGCCATCCACTGTCGCAGTGGTCCGGCGGTAGCCAAATGGTGTAGCGGCGGTCCAATGGCAGACAACTCACTGTCCAGCCTCCAGGGACCTTCAAGGTCAGAGGACAGCCTGTGGCAGCCTAGTAGCCTAGTAGAGAAAGCAGCTGGCGATCTGGTTCGCAGTCGTAAACCTGTCCATGTCTTTACTCTCCGCGTGGGCGGCGTTTCGGCCCAGGGCGAACACCGGCCAACCCCAGTGGGGCTGGGTATTGGTCAGCTCCGGTGTAGATCTAGAACCGAACAAATTCGCCAGAAGTTTCGCCTTGTGTAGGCTCCAGCAGACTGACAAATCCCTCCCTGCCACGAGAGGCTTCGCCAAAAATAACCACACAAACGGACGTTTCGTCGAGTCAAGCCGTTGCCAGACCACTGGCAGGTAGGTGCGCTCGGCTGCCACTGCCGGCGCGCAGACGGCGACCGTGGCGCAGCTGGTGACGCGGCGTGTCACGCTCCGCCACGCTTCAAACGTCTCGCCGCCGCCGCCGCCATAAATGATATCACGGTAGCGCGATGCAGGGGAGTTGCTGTGCGGCGCCGTCTCGCGGCGGTGGCGCCACTGTCGCGCGGCGGCGGCGCCTGACTGTCGGACGCGTCGCGGTGCGATTGCGCAGCAACATGTGAATCGTTTTAAGAGTGTCCATTTCGCTGATTTATTGTAGCCACGCCAAGGCGAGCACTACTCGTTAATGGAATATCGCTAATGGTACACGGCTACAGCGGCTATATTCCATGATTTGCATACCGATTTATACGCGGACAATCGCGGCGACGCCGCATCGTCGCCAACAGCGCGCGCGCGGATAAGATTTCGCGTGGCGACGCCGAAAAACGCGGTCGTGCCTGTGCTTGATGCGGATTAGTTGGCGGAAAAAGCGGCTTGTTAACACGCGCCGCGACGGGCGCGCGTCGTTTTTGTGCGCCTGGTCTCGGTTTACAGTCTGGCTGTCGATGGCGGCGGCGCCGGCGGCCGTCGCGCCGTCCCCGTAAAAACTGCACTCCTGCCATTTTAAGATAAAAGCTTCACTAAATGTTTAGATAGTCGGTAATAAGGTTTTATTGCTCGTCGGGTTGGGAGTGGTACGACGTCTGCAAACAGCGTGACGGTCAGAGTGGTACTGACGCACCCCTCCCCGCTCCTCTGTCTGCACCACAACACGTCACGAACCCACACATAGAGCTGGCTGTCACGTTTGAGAGCCGCCTATCTAAACAGGCTGTAATGATGGTATGACTCAATTAATTCCAGATAGCTACTTTACTATACATCTATTAATAAAATCCGGTATGGACGACTGCGCATGCGTCGTGACGTCACCGTGACACAGGAAAGCCATTAGCCGGGTCGTTACTGCACGTCGACGTGAGCACGGGTCCCGGCTTATCTGGCGCGGCGACTTTGAGTGCCCCCGGAGTTTCTCCGGATTGGCCGTCTTATCTGCAGATGTTTACGCGATGTCGGAGTAATTAATACCGAGACACAGGTCATGCGTTGGTCTGAGTTCTCGCGGCGCGACGGCGGCGGTGACGGTCGGCGGAGGCTGCCGAAGCAGTGGCGGCGGTGGCGGTTGGCGCCACAGACGCCGTCGCCTCGCCGGTAAATTATTCACACCGCTCAAGGCGCGGCTTCGCCTAATACGGACGTTAATTAAAGAAGCATTAAGATGGCGTTGGTAAATAGTCGATAGTACGGCGCGATGCTAAGGGGCGTTGTCGTTGGATTAAACCCAGCTCGCGCTGTTTGCAGCCGCATGTCTCAGAAGGCGATTTATTTGGCTGCTTGGCTAGAGGTACCGCGGCGCCGCCCATTACCGCTATTGCATAGGGGCAAAGATCTGCGCTGACAATCCGGATACAATCATAGCAGCGACTGATTTTAGAGGCTTTCTTTCATATAAAATGTGCTGTGTATAAGACTTACTCAGACGTTGAAAATGATGAAATAGTAAATGCTATTCACTTGGGTTATTAGCGCTGGTTCAGTTTTAACATTAAGTGATTGTGGATATCACAAGTAATTTGTGGACGTGTCCAGTGACACCACTAGTTATGTTTATAAGCTGACCATTCACTACATTTCTTAAGTATAAAATTACTTTTGATCGGGCCATTTATAGGCAATGTTGGCAATATAGGCCATATATATTGTCCCCTCAATGTTGGATTTGACCCCACCCCCACCCCAAACCAATAATGTCAACTTTGAACATGAAACCCTATGGAGTGTGCCTCCAATCAATATGGGCTCAACAATTTCCCCCATGTATTGTGC
The DNA here is from genome assembly GCA_034440615.1 of Ashinkailepas kermadecensis. NCBI lineage: Eukaryota > Metazoa > Arthropoda > Thecostraca > Neolepadidae > Ashinkailepas > Ashinkailepas kermadecensis. The sequence continues at coordinate 153,663 of JAOTOM010005105.1, forward strand.
CCCCCAAGTAATATTCAAAAATCAACGCCTCTGGTGCTAGGATATAGGCACGTATCAATAGGCAGTTGCTTACCTTCTTCAAAGCTAGGTGAGACTCATAATCAACTACTGTTACACGATTCGTTATTTCATTGCATTTCAACAGGGATCCAATGTGTAGGCCTATGCACCCCACCATGCACCAAAATAGGCCATTAATGTATAGCTTTCCAAATAAACGTTGTTATAAGCTTGAAAGAAGGAACAAAATAGGCACGAAGCATGCCACTTAGGAATCAAGAGATGAGAGCGATCATTTTACTGGGTGGTCTTTTTAAGTAATTGAGATGGATGAAGAGGAGGGAGCCGCCTAATATTGATCAATTGTTGGGGGCATCCGGGGCACGTGATCATTTTTAGTTTAAAAAAAACATTGCAACGGTTCTCAACAAATCATCCTGGGAGAAAATAAAAACACACGAGCCCTTTTAAAGACAAAATATTGACATGCATTTTGCTAACAATCTGCGCTTGGGTGGGTGTGAGTTACACTGGTGGGCTAAGTGTAAATGGTGAGAACCATTCATGCATTTCGCATGCCAGTATCTCAGGATGAACTCAGTTTGCCATTGAGTTTACGAACATTGCATGCACAGTAATGAGCTCACGTGCGCCAGAAAGAATTATAAATGTGCCTTAAACCGGCGATGTGTCTCCTCCAGTATTAAATAGACAGGTACAATTGCAAGCCAAAACTGTGCTGCACAAGATCGGTGAGATATTGCCGACTCGCCGGACATGACATGTCATATCATACGAGAGCTACAAGAGTTCTGCTGGCTGCTCATCAGCACTGACAGTCGCCACACCACCTGGGCTGGCTAGCTGGCTGGCTGGTGCCGAGGCGGGGGTCGGCTGTGTCGCACGTCCGGCGCGCTCGCGGCAACTATGTCGGGAATGTCCAGCTGTGACTCACACGCCAGCGGTGACACGAGCACACAGCGCGGCGGCTCGCCGTGTTTCCTTATCACGTGACCCCATCGGCCCGTCGCGTGGTCCTCTGGGCTGGTAACCTCCAGCCTAATCACATGGCTTGATGTTGACAGCCTTAGTCGTCCCTGGCACCAGCTGCCGGATGGGTCGATGTCTGCTTAAAACGCGCGTCAAGGAAGACGTTCGTCACCTAACATTACGACCATCGTGGACGAATCTCACATCTCATGATGGTGCCATCGGCTATTATATCTCGTCTTCCAGGAAAATAGCAACAACCGAAACAAAGCAAACGGTCGTAAAGCCTAAGTGTGCTGCTAGCGCACTTATTCCACTGCAAACCTGGAGCAGACACATTGGAATGCATTTGGAAGAAATGTACAGCAAAGTTCGCACAGTTCCGTTTAATGTTGAACAGATCGCCCACTCTGGAATTTAGCTCCCGGGCAAAGTATGCAGTTCAGTTGAACCAATGCTCTCCCACACTGACATTCTCAAGGACACGACCGAGATATTCAGAAGGCAGCATTGCTTGCAGAATACATAATTTTCGAGATAAAAATATTGGGAACTAATCAGATGGAATTTGATCATTTATATTACCACTCCACGTTATGCCGGCAGATTCACTTTATCACGAAGTACATTTCAAATCGTAGTTAAGCATTTTGCGCCATAACCGTTGCCTGTTTAAGTTCATTGCAACACGTGGGCGCCTAAGCCCACACATAAAGTTTTTTAGTAATGTAAAAGCTTGTTTTTCTTTGTAAGAAAGCGCATCCCTACGCTTTGGGGCGTGTTGTCGTCGTCTGAGGACATCCTAGTATCTATTGCATCTATAATTATCCTACTTGGAGCAGCGATGTCCTGCCAGATGGCACCAGTAGGGATATATGGGGCTTGCGCGAGAAAAAGATCACAGGAATGTGACGGCATTGCAAGATGCGAAATGCTGCATGCACTACTTTTGTTTATAGGAGGATGAAATATGTCTTTCAATGAAATGAGAAATTAACCCAAACACGCTTGATACCTAATAAATCATGCAATGCAGCTAGGAGAAACTGTATGCAAGCCATCCATCAAATGTTCATCAGGGAAGAACTTTGTCTGCAGTTCCAGCGTGCTCATTCTGCTCTCGTCATGATAAAATGGCTGAAGATGCCAGTGACCAGGTGATTGAAGCAGTTGAGGTCACAGAATAAGTACTCTAGTGAGCCACAAAATGGGCCGTGCAGTGGGCTGTGTGACGGGCTGTGTGGTGTTTTGCAGAGTGGGTCATGTTGTCGAGAGTGTTGCAGAGAGCCGTGCAGTGGGCCGTGTGACGGTCTGTGTGGTGTTTTGCAGAGTGGGTCATGTTGTCGAGAGTGTTGCAGAGAGCCGTGTAGTGGGTCATGTTGTCGAGAGTGTTGCAGAGAGCCGTGCAGTGGGCCGTGTTGTGAGCATTGAAGTGGGCCTTGGGCGTGTAGTGGGCCGTGCAGTGAACCATGTAGTGGATCGTAGTGCTGACCGTGTTGGTAGTGCGTTAGTTGGTCGTGTGGTAGACAGTGTAGTGGGCCTGTAGTGGGTAAGGCAGTAGAACGTGTTGATGCTGTGTTGCGAACGGTATTTTTTCGGCCTCCTGGTGAACGACGGTATGGCTAGAGTCCATTCAGCTGGCACAAGGGAATGTTGCGGTGCAGCATCTAGAGTCGCTTTGGAGGTGCGTTGCAGTCTCCACGGGTTGGTAATTTTCTTGTGATATTCTCTAATCCAGCATTAAAGTTTGTATTGCGGCACAGTATATAGTAGTTGGTGGTTCGTGCTTGTACAATAGTGCAGTCTATTGACGATGCATGTAGAATAAGGGTCTCCCAAGATATTGTGTTACTGGCTGTAGGAGAGCTACAGTTGGTGACCGTAGGCCGTGCCACCTTTCTGGCTTTCATAACACCTTAAAAGAATGTTCCGGTTTCTGAGCGACCATGAATTTTTTTATCGAGCCGAATGTGCTAAAAGTCCGATTTCGCCCTGCCAGCCTCCAAATGGTATCAACGTGTATGGTGCAGTCACAAGGGTGCGCTGATGCTCTCCTAATGCAAACAAAAATATTAGATATTTTTGAATCCCCTACTTCCGTGGAATGCACATATCTGTCGTTGCTTATTCTTCCAAGAATTGCTTATTTCTTGTCAAATCCTTCCTCCAGATTTAACTTGACTCCGTCCACCTGTTCCCCCAACAACTCAGCATGCACGCATGATGCCACCGACGGTTAACCGGATCTGCTTTTAACAATCGAATATCATGCTTGTGCAAGCAATCTCCTGCAATAGCATGACAGTTCCACCTCTCAGAGTAATCGTCGGTTTACGGAGCTAAAATGCGCTTGTCGGCGGACCGAAGTATTACCTCCACTTAGTGCGTCTATTCTGGAACCACGTCTTGACCTGAGCGTCGGTCATCTTCAGCTGTTTGGCAAGTGTGGCTCGCTCCGCTGAAGCCAGATACTTCTGCTTTAGAAACCGCTTCTCCAATTCACATATCTGAAATGAGAGGCACTAGATGGTATTGTGCACATATGCGAGCGTCAGCATCGTCAGCTCCAAGGCTGCTAGTGGGAAAGGACATGATATGCCAACAGGCTTGCCGTCAGGATCGGCTTTGAGCGAAATGGTGATCTGAGATGGATACCTATCACAAAGCTGGATACGTCAGCCTAGCAATAAATAAAGACAGATTTCGTCCATATATTATTTGTTTAAACTATTATGCCTTGTGGAAAAAAATCAATCGGCTGTCATCAACATCGGTTTGTAGCCCGAGCTCTTTACTGTGTTTGGAGACGTAGGTAGGACTCATCAGGTCTGCAAAGAAACTAGATGTCTCAGTCGACTTTATCAACTCTGTATTTGCACCAAGCGTACGAGTTCCGGTATCACAGTACTGTGTGAAAATATGCACCGAAGTTGCATTTTTGTGTGAGATAAGCCCGACCTGCTTCAGCATCTGGATATGGGGATTGTTTGCAATGAACGCTGAGAACCTGTGTTTTAGCATGAATTGTTCTCATTTTGCACACCGAATCCACATACCTACTGAACGGTGAACACCATGTGCAAGCTAGCGGACCAAAAGTATTCCGACATTTCCAAGTGCTTACTCGACTGTATGCGACTGGCTATACTCTCTAGTTCAGCATTGTCTGACTTAGCTGATCATCCATGGCTTTCCATCGGGTAGTCTGGAGCATAAAACCTGCTTCTACCGTACTCGAAATAACGGGTTTATTACAATCCCACCGACCAGACTATTATCGACCTGCCGGCCCATGGAGCTGACGGCGGACCCACAGCTGAATCTCACCTACCCTACCCAGTGGACACCATGCCATCCACCTACAGCCGTCTCGGTGTCACACCTACAGCCGTCTCGGTGTCACATCTACAGCCGTCTTGGTGTCACACCTACAGCCGTCTCGGTGTCACATCTACAGCCGTCTTGGTGTCACACCTACAGCCGTCTCGGTGTCACACCTACAGCCGTCTCGGTGTCACACCTACAGCCGTCTCGGTGTCACATCTACAGCCGTCTCGGTGTCACACCTACAGCCGTCTCGGTGTCACATCTACAGCCGTCTCGGTGTCACACCTACAGCCGTCTCGGTGTCACACCTACAGCCGTCTCGATGTCACATCTACAGCCGTCTCGGTGCGTGCACTGCGCATCATACAGGCACATCTGGTCGGTTGTCGATGTCCACTGCACTTACTTGAACCCTAGTGAATGATGTGCGCGGCTTCTTCCGTTTTGGAGGAGTGCGGTTCTGGTACGGGTGCCCTATCCGTCTGTTGAGCGGGAACGGAACTGAAAGAACAGAACATATTAATATCCGCGCCCATTTGAACACCAACAATGATAACATGCAGCTGAAAAACGGACTAGAGTTGCAATTGCAGGTGCCATCCTAAGAGTGCGAACAAGCACGAAATTAGTTGGCTGAATGTACTTACGGATTAGCACGAACAAAAATCACAGTTTTCATTTTTCATAAGCACTACGATATGGCACTGCACATCTTCCTTATCGCGATGTGCCACCGTTGTCAAAACTGCCTATTTGTTTGACCTAACTGCAATGATTCATACATCTGGCAGCGGTAGACGACATTATCAGGCGAGCTATTTGTGCCCGCGCCGTGTCGTAAAGCCTCCCCTCCTGCGTTATCTCTCACATCCTGCAGTTTTAAGCAGCTCTCTCGGTTTAGTGATATCAAATTTCATGGCTTGTCCCGTTGGGATGTGTTTTACCGCCTGTACTGAACATAATCCCACATCATCTAATTTATATATATATGGTTCGATCCGCCCCAGCCCGCAGCAGTCATTGCTTGTTTTCCTCCACTAAATGAAAGTAGAACCGTCGAACTGTTCCACGACACTTACGAGGTAAATTGCAGGCGCTGTGATATTGCATGCGCCACTAGTGGTATATAAGAGTTTGATTATGTACCGATTGGTATTCTCTGATGCTTCACCTACTCCTCCTGGGGACACGGGCAATGTTGATATCCGGCATTGCCATCAAAGTTACGAGATGTTCGACGGTTTTATGTCACACTACTCCCGGACAGACTAACCAGAAGCACTCATAAAGTGGCAGCAATGTCGAAAACACCATTATGTCAATAGGCTGAGCTCGAGCAGCAGTGGACGAAATGCCCGGTGGTGGCAGCGTACTGTCGCCGGTGCAACATCCGAACACACGTCAATCTTAATGCGGTATTGACCGCCCACATTTTCTGCATCAGCTGACCATCAGGCCTGCAGTCGGTCGTCCTGTCTAATAGAGTCTGTCATTTCAACTGGCTGAGCTTTACCGAGCGTTATAAAGTTGTCATTTTGACGTAATGCAACTGTAAGCGGAGCTTAACGATAGGTAAAACCTTGGCTGTGGCAGCAAAAGGAGCTTATCGATGCCGTAAGCAACTTAGTTTCCTCTCAGTATATCCGTTGAGCAAGTTCGAAGCTATTTTTCCAGCTGTTGAAGAGCTCGTTGAACGTCCTCAGTAAAGGTTTTGTTTTAGCATCACTACTCACTTACAGGCCAACTAAAATTACTCGTGCCGATAGCTGATTGGAACAAACCCCTCCCCCAATTCCCTACTCATATGCTCTATTTGCAAATATATTCAACCGGCCTTATGCACTACTTAACCTTTGTGGTGAAACTTTTTCACACAATCCGATTACAACGTTGCTGGAGATCCTGGCTGAATCCAGAGGATTATTGTCATTTTCCCTATTCAACTTGAAGACACGTCTTGAAAATAAGGACCGTGACCCCCCACCCCTGGCTGCATCTGAAATATACCGCACTGCATTACACCCTTGCACACATGCTGCCTGAGTTAGTCTGATAAGTACAATGCGCAACATAGCTTTGTATCAGATAATATACTGAAGATATTGTAGTTCAGATGGTGATAGTCTCATACATCGTAAACTGTCAGCTTGGCTACCCAATAAAGCAAGACTGCCCGCCATCGACAATCAACCGGCAAAAGACCAGCCATTGCGGATACCACAATAGTTGGAGTAGCAATCCATTTGAAAGTTTTCGAAATACGAAGGTGAGATATATAGCATGCGAAAGGACAATACTTCAACCATGCCCGCTAGAAGCATTTTTAAACGACAAAAAGTTATGGTAGGTAATGGTTACCTCACCATCCCTATAGTGAGTGCGGGAAAGTTATGAGAGTGAGACGGATACTAGCATGACATAATTGATCTTATTCGCACCACTCCTCGGCCGAGTAAGGTGGATGTCGTCCATGACATGGAGGTGTTCTGTCGCCTAGTCCATCACAAGGTCTATTCTCGGCCGACCAAGGTGGACATCATCCATGCTATTAGGGGTGTTCTGTCCCTTAGCCACCACAAGACCAGACCGCTGTTGTGCACTAGGTGGCTCCGGCATACCCATAAGGAATATATTGTCCCTTATCCACCACAAGACCAGATCGCTGTAGTGTACTAGGTGGCTCCGGCATACCCATAAGGAATATATTGTCCCTTATCCACCACAAGACCAGATCGCTATAGTGCACTAGGTGGCTCCGGCATACCCATTAGGAGTCTATTGTCCCTTATCCACCACAAGACCAGATCGCTGTAGTGCACTAGGTGGCTCCGGCATGCCTTAAGGAGTGTTCTGTCGGCCTAGTCTACTACACAACCAGGTCGATGTAGTGCGATTAGGTAGCTTCAATATGTTATCTTCGTGAGGATGCAGTGCTGCACTTCATTAGAGCCATTTAAGAAACAACAACACAATGTTGCAATAATATTGCAGGTTAGTTCAAGCATAATACCAGCTTGTATATTACCCACCGTACATGAGTATTTCATTCATGAAAATAGCAGCAATATGCAACACATCATACCATGTGGTCAAGTATGTATGGGGAAGCTTAATATATTCAAGCATATCATAATGGATGGATCTATGCTCGAGAACATTGCAAAACATACAACTTTGATTATTAACACAAACAGCTATAGTCGTCGTCATGTAAAGAATACAATGCCTTGTGCTCTCTTTTTATCATTTCTGGAGATTATGGAGAGAAAAAGCTCGGGGTAATGAGTCCAGCCGAAGAGGTGAATGTCCTTAGCCCTATGCACGTAGTGAGTCCGCGATAGGCCATGCTCCTCTGGTGTGAAATAGAGTTAACATTGAGTAAATAAAAGCAATGACTTACATGGAATTAAGTGAAATTGTGCTTAATTCACCCGTTTCTTGTGTATGTAATAGGAGATCGGTAACCCTTGTTTAAAAATGATCTGCTTATAGTAGACATTTGCCTCGTCTGTATGAGCAGACCCATTTCAGAATACGATGCGATTATAAAAATACTTACGAACATTTTGATCCTGTGAACGTCTCTGACATACCAAAGCATTCGAAAAACTTAACAATATTTTCATGAACTGTCCTAATCTCATTGTAATGGACAGCTCTCCCACTATGCCTACGGGATAACAATATTGCGCTTGCAACAACAAAAAAAAGTACATTTTTTGCATTCCTAAATGGGAGCCTTCGGAAATAATTTGCAATTACTTAGTTTATACTTGCCTCCTCCTAAGTCGTTTTATGGGTGGCCACTTCTCTCTTCCCGAATTGACGAGGTGGCACCTATGATGCTGCACTAGCGGAACAGTTATTACTGCCTACGTGGTACTGCTGGTATGATTCGGGTGATACAGCTCGGGCGGTGCAGGTTGTACAGCTTGGATGGCACAGCTGGTATGCACAACTATCGTGGCACTACAGGCACGTCCCGGGTGGTAGGCTGGTACGACTCAGGTGACACAGCTGGTGTGGCTTGGGTGGTACAGGCGGTACATCTCGGATAATGCTGTCGACACGGCCCGGGTGGTGTAGGTGGTGTGGCCCGGGTGACACGGGTGGTGCGGCCCGGATAGTGCAGGTGTTGGACCAACAGCTGGGCCAACGCTTGGACCAGCACTTTGGCCAGCGTTGTTACACAGGTCATCACCTGAACCAGTAGAGCCCAATAGAACGACACTGTCACCATGTCAAGCACGGCACTAGTTCCGCGAATGTACTGCATCCTAGCAGCTCCATATTTTGGGAAAGCTCGGTAGGATTTTTAAAGCGCACTAAGCGGAGACAGAAAAGCCACCTGATAATGAGCAGTTCCAGATTCCACTTGCATCGGTCATTGCATTGCATTGCATGGTCTCTCTTTCTTTCTCTCTCTATCAATATTTATATATCCCTTCAAAACTCTCTGTTACCCGTCTCCCTTTATCTCTCTCTCTCCCTCTCTCTCTTTCTCTCTCTCTCTCTCTCTCTCTCTCTCTCTCTCTCTCTCTCTCTCTCTCTCTCTCTCTCTTTCTCCTACACTGTCACTTCTCCTCACACACACACACACACACATATACACACACAATCACACACATAGAGAGAGAGAGAGGGAGAGAGAGATGCACACGCGCACACATACACATACGCATTGTCCTAATGACTGCACTCGTCTTGAGCCTCTCAGTTTCGCCCGGGCTCACCCTGTCTCACCCCATCAAGACCTTCAGGCTAAATCACCTTGTCACCACAACACCAAATCGCCTGGTGTCATTTTCTCACGTCAAGCCACCACTGCAGCTGCCCCCTCCCCTCCCCCATCGCTGTGCCCATCGATCAGCGCGGCAGGCCACAGCCGTCCAGCCGCCAATCGCGCCACCCATCTCGGCACGGCGGCGACAAAGCGTCGACCCAGCTGCGCGCCCACGCCGCGGCCTGCACGCGCCACGACCGGCCCCTGGCAGTACGGCATGATTGACACCGGGTCTCGGCGGGCCGCTAGCCGTCGAGCGTGTCGGGGGAGGGGCGACAGCGAGTCTGGCAACGCCAGGCCCCAACGGCATAGGAAGAGTCAGCGCCAGTGGGAGTGCGTGTCGGTCTTCAGGATTATTTGAGGTGCTCAATTGAAGTGCATTTTTTAATAGTGTTTGCTTGTGAGTCAAGAGTGCATGTCTGTGCCGTTCTTTCGGGTGATTCTCACATTTTGATTATATTCGACATCATCATGTCATATTTATATAATGCGCCTATGGGTATTCCTCATTTAATCATGTTTGATATCAGCTAATATATAAGCTATTAGGGTGCAGTAAGAATAAGTGGAAGCATGGGTGTCGATTTGTGTACTTTTGAGGGGGCATCTTCAGGGGTGTTGATCATTTTCAGAAATCAACACCCCTGAGTGGTAAGCATACAAACATGAATAATGGGTACAAATAGTTCGTGTTTGTACCATTATGTTTTTACTAGTCGTCGTGAATGAATTGGAACTTACCATGAAAAGCGTTTCACGAGGAATAATTATTATAAGCCAGAAGCAAAGTAAAAATGTGAGCATATTTTCCAAGTTTGGGACAGCGATTCCTTCAATAGGATAGGTTCATTCACGGCTCATAAAGAGGTCATGCTACATTCTGGGATACACACGATCAGTTCACTTCACTTAAAACTCATCGGCAAGTCCTCTATCGACTTTTCAATAACTATTCGGCCTATGAATGGTTCCGAAAGTCAGTTCCTTATTGTGATCAGCTCATTCCATGCCAGCACACCCAGTCGATGAGACCCCACCCCCTGATGTCTTGTTTGAATCTTGTCGAAGAAATAAAGCTTTATATCTCTATGACAGGCTATTTGTCCCATGCGGTTAAGTAAAATATGGCGTCATGTCACAAACTGATCTTTTTAAGCTCATACATCTCTGGAAGAGGAAGGTTTCCTACATCCGAAACCTGTTACGGTGATCCAAGGTACAATATGTTAAGAAACATTCATCAATGTATATTCCCAACTATTGAACACATGTTCTGTATGAAAAATTAACATCAAATTTTGATTTGTGAACCACATCCCTCTCGATTTTCTGTAAACATCTATTTTAGAATTATGTGCATGATTTCACCCTATTATCATCGATAAATGGAGTAATGCCTCAACTAAAAAAATGTGACGAAAAAAATCAGTGTATTCTAGCGGGTGGGCGGCGAGGCGGCGTCCTGGTCATGTCCGACGGAAGGTCTGCCGCTCTCCCTTGGACCTTAGTTAGTTACGATGCCGCAGAGGTCCGAACCGCAATGGTCTCCATGCGTCTGAGCGTTGATGAATGCATTGATGGAGTAACCAGCTCCGTTACCAATCTGGCAAGGCGCCACAAGTGCCTCTACTACCTTGCGCACGCCTCAAAAGCACGACATTCTGCCTCCCACCAGACGAAGTGATACTCATGGGAACTTTTTCGACAACTATTCCTTTGTGGTTCAAGGCGCGTTCAGGGGGTACCACTGGGAGAATGCACAGGCGGTTGTTCACCCAGTTGTCGTTCATACCGCAGGTGCGGATGAAGCAGCTGCTGTCAATAGTTACTATGTTATTAGCGACGGCACATGGCATAGAACGGACTCAGTATATTCACACCTGTCAGCCAAAAGTGATACAGCGTGTTAAGCCCTGAAACTTCAACATAAAAAGGCGCACTATTTCGCAGACGGATGGTCCGTTCAACAGAAGAACTTCAGCCTGCGCTGCGAGTGGCACTTCTTCGCGACCTGTCACGGCAAAGGACCTGGTGACGATTTGAAGTTTTGAAATAAGCACACTGGCGCTGCGTAACCCATGTAATTAGTTGATGCGCCCCTAAATCCCAATAACAACACCACGAAATAATTACACAAAGGCACGCAGGGTGGAATACGGCATGTTCATCTGCAATGTGCACAATGCTAGGATTGACTCGTCATTCTTGCTAACTTCGTTCTCATTGACTGCGCAGGTGCGAATCGCTCGCAAACTGTCCCACCTCCACGTGTCTTATGCACGTTTGTGCATTGTAAGGAATAAACCTATTTGCGAGTATGTCTCGAGCGCTAAACAAATAGCTTAGAGCATGCTCGGGTGCTGATTTTTTCCTGCCAGTTGCGTTCTGAGCAAGTGTGACTGAATATGTGCTAACTCTGTAGTAATATTGGTGCCTATAATTCAGCGCATTAAAACCTTGTGCGCGTATGCATTTATCCGTCACTTCATTTAGTAATGAAATAGCCCGTTGACGATCAAACAAATAAATACCACATACAAGTGCGAGATTGGCTACATAGTGCAGCGACTAACCCCATCCGCAAATCTGCAGCGGCCCAAATCAAACCAAATCTGAACACCACAGGCCAGTTTGAGATCTGCTCGACCTCCATGCCGAGTAAGTGCATAGACGTGTTGTTGATTACTTTTAATGGCTAGCATGTGCGATTTTGCTAGGAAGCCATGTATGTTCATCCATTTATGTTCATGTCCATTTATGTACTAGTAAGATATATAAGAAGCTCCAGTCACATACGTTTTCGAAATCGTTGCACCGCTTTGAGTATTCACTGCAATTCGTTATATAATGGCGGATATAACTGCTACAGGTGTTCTTTGATAATTGTTGTGTATCTGTTTGCAAAGTTACTGTGATAAACATTCCCACCAGCCAGGAATTAATCATTCTCAAAATACGTGTGGGGCAATATGCATTGTAGTTCGAATATTTCCAGTCCACAAAATAATTACATGCTAAATTCAAGCAACATTGTGGCGGGGTGGTCAGCTGCCCCTCCAGGAGTATGGAAGGTTCTGTCCTTTCCACCAGCACACAGGCTAGGGTGGGCCGACTGTTGTAAGTACTCCCCCCATTCCTCCATTGAAAGCTTCAATTTAAAAGAAGAAAACATTAATAACAAACCAGTTTCATTTGTATATGAAATATCACAATTGTGGCCATTTTGTAACTTTTTCTGAATTATAGTTGCGGTTCTGGTATAAAATTAGTTGGTGCATCTTTCCTCCAGGAATAGGGTTCATTTACACCAAACAAAAAGACATCGCCCGAACAGCCGCTTACACCAAACAAAAAGACATCGCCCGAACAGCCGCACCACTCACCAAACAAAAAGACATCGCCCGAACAGCCGCACCACTCACCAAACAAAAAGACATCGCCCGAACAGCCGCACCACTCACCAAACAAAAAGACATCGCCCGAACAGCCGCACCACTCACCAAACAAAAAGACATCGCCCGAACAGCCGCACCACTCACCAAACAAAAAGACATCGCCCGAACAGCCGCACCACTCACCAAACAAAAAGACATCGCCCGAACAGCCGCACCACTCACCAAACAAAAAGACATCGCCCGAACAGCCGCACCACTCACCACACACTTCTAGTCGGCTGCCGGACCGATGGAATGTAGGTACGAGGAGCTCCCACTCGCTCCGGCCGAGAAGCCCGACAAGTGCAGCGGCTTACGACACCTCGGGTAGCACATCTTTTAAGATGAACACTTGCCAAATTGGAAAATAGACGTGAGGCAGAAAACGTATGAGAGGGTATGGTATGATTTCATCAAGTAAAGCCACACCACGTACGTTTAATCATCCAACGCTTCATTGTGCAACACTGAATTCAGACCGTTCCAGATATGCGGACCCTTTGCGGAATGGCAAGCAACTAAGTTTCGGGCGGCTGGTCGTCTCTGTGATGTCGCCGACCGTCCGAAAGGCACCGCCCGACAGCCACCGCGCCAAAAGCACCAGCCCTTATTTGCGATTTTTTGCACATTGTTCCAGTCGAGGTCCCAGTCTATGTATCAATGACGCTAAGGTAAAAACGAGCGTAGAATTGGACCATCGATGTTTAGCGAAAATCGGAAGAGTGTTTTCACAAATAGAGCTTTTAAGCAATATTTTGGTTGCAAATAGTTCTTCTTCATATGCTGATGCATATACTAAACCGTTGTGTTTTTATCACTCCGTCACCGTTTTCAAATCTAAGAAAACATTTCCCACTACAGAGATATATCAGCTCAAAAAGATAAGTTCGTGGTAATACGTCATATCTTTCCGTCGCCATGCAGGACAAGCCGATGGTCAGATAAATATAAAAGTATAAGAACCGTGCTCGGGCCTAATATATCCCTTGTGGCCCCCTTGACCCCGGGGCCTAGCCCCTTGACAAAATGTAGGCGAAATATGACAGGATGGGGAGGTGAATCGTGCCCTCCACCCGTTGAGTTGGCATGGAATGATCCAATTGTGTTATTTTCCTTCACCAGGGCATGCTGAACCCCAGTTGATATCTATTCAAGTTGATGTCATCCCACTGGCTTGAAGTTAATTATTTTTAATTGCCTTTCACTCTGACGCTCTAATAGATGCCAGTTAACTACATGGCGAATGTTTTCCCCCGCCATGGGTGCACATCAATGTCCTGTAATTCATTGTTCGTAGATGACAGCAGCCAAGACATCAATACCCCTGACAACGTCGAAACAATTTAGCAATCTAATAGGAAAACGTGCGGACAACAGACGATCTTGAGACATGAACACTACATCTACTGGCATAATTGTGATGGTACAGATGTCAGAAATCGAGCATGGTGAAGAACCAACACTCACCACGGTTGTATATTATGAAGTTCGATGAAATAAATTAAAGATGTCAAAACTCTGTTCAAAGGAGGTCAAAACAAGCTCCTGATAGGCGTCGCTTCCCACGTACTTTTGGAAATTCCAAGATAATGGTGCAGACCGCAGGTCATAGCATGACTACCCTTCGATTTCGATCGAGGTTGGGAACTCTGGTGGCCCACTCACTCATTGTCTGGTCGAGTTGGTTCCTTTGTTCACAATCCGAGTATTGTGGGAGCTGTGTCAGCCATGCACCAGCCAGAACGAACACGTTGCGCCGGCTGTCGCGCCGGTGGGTGTGAAGGAGTGTGGCGACATCAGATGGGCCTGGCGTACCACATCACGGTGGGTGTGAAGGAGTGTGGCGACATCAGATGGGCCTGGCGCACCACATCAGATGGGCCTGGCGCACCACATCAGATGGGCCTGGCGCACCACATCAGATGGGCCTGGCGCACCACATCAGATGGGCCTGGCGCACCACATCACGCACGCCTCGGACCAATCGACTCATCGGCATCTCCTCTCCAGTAACAAAGGCAATTAGAACGCATTTTTTAAGCGAGTTATTAGCGGCTTTTACAATAATCACTATCGGGTGCTGTCAATCGAAGCCGGTCAAACATCTTCCATTAATTCAGTCCCGACTGGTCATCACCGCACGGAAACACGCATCCACCATACCAAGCCATTTTAACAAGGCAAAAACGGCACGATGGGATCTCTGTCGCCGACACTTGGCGGTTGCCGCTCGGGTGCCCTCGTGAGGTCAAGCGACACTCTGGTGAGGTCAGACGATGCCCCGGGCAGGTCTCGTGAGGTCAGGCGACACTCTGGTGAGGTCAGACGATGCCCCGGGCAGGTCTCGTGAGGTCAGGCGACACTCTGGTGAGGTCAGACGATGCCCCGGGCAGGTCTCGTGAGGTCAGGCGATATCCTGGTGAGGTCAGAGGGTTTCGTGGTCAGGTATCGTGAGGTCAGGCGACACCATGGTGAGGTCAGACGATGTCCCGGTCAGGTCGGGTCAGGCGGCGACCCGGTCAGGTCTGGTCAGGCGGAGGCGAGGGTCAGGTCAGGCGACACCCTGGTGAGGTCAGACGATGTCGTGGTCAGGTCTGGTCAGGCGACACCGTGGACGTGGTCGATTGAGTCATCAGAGGGCGGCGCGGCGGGCGCTGTCG
Organism: Ashinkailepas kermadecensis; assembly: GCA_034440615.1. Lineage (NCBI taxonomy): Eukaryota > Metazoa > Arthropoda > Thecostraca > Neolepadidae > Ashinkailepas > Ashinkailepas kermadecensis. Next base: position 168,857 of record JAOTOM010005105.1, read on the forward strand.
CCGGCGGTGGCGGCGTCGTGCCGATTATACGCCGCCAGTGTTGCCGCCGCTAATGCGGCCGTAATGACGCGCGCGCCGAGTTTGAGGCGGCGCCGCACCGCTGGCGGCCGCGCCGGCCGCCCGCTTGGCGCCGGCCACCACTTGCAGCCAACGAGCTTCAAAGTGGACGAAAAATAGCCTCAATGGGCTACAGTGTTTGCACATTACAACGAGATTTATTGGGACTTTGCGATTGTCAAGCCATTTGTCGGCGGCTTTTCCTTCTGCAAGGTTTTACCAGCGAGCGTGTCAGGCCTTTGAAGCGGTCGTTGGTGGTCGGTACAAGGATAACAGTAGCCAGACTGTGCACGATACACATTAGTGGCATGGCCGAGATGCCTATCTAATTCTACGGCCACATGCTTTAGCTACATTGGCCTGACCATTTTTTGTCCACGACGGTCGTAGGTTTGACCGTTTGCAGCATTGGCGAACGTGCATTTTCCAACGGCGCCGTGAAACCGCTGGCAGCAGGCGGCACTTTTCACATCGATCCAGTGTGTCAACGGCTCACCTGCTTGTGTAACCGTTTCGTGCTAGCCGACTTTTAGCGCAAAACCGAAACATCTCTGAATGAACGTAAAAAAACGAGCAGGCCAGAGTTAATTAAGCGAGTGTGCATGAGACCATTACGGTGAGAGGTGGCAATCAAGTACGCGCCGGTGAGACCGCTACCGAGCCGGCCGTCCCACGCGGCCGTCCTCCAGCCCCCCCAGGGCCCTCTGCCGGCCGCACCGGAAGCGTTTTTCACAGAAACAATCAAACGATTTAGCTCAACACTCATCGGCGCTTTTTCAATCAAATTACGCACAATTAGGCATTGTAAAGTGGATTGTCGCTTTTGTTTAGGCGGCCGATTACCGACGGCGGGCCGAGTGCCACTGCCTTACACTTCGCATGCAGACAGGGTCACATCCTGTGCAGTAGGATCTTGGCCATAAACACGCCGACTGTTTGTGAGCCTGGACTATAATGAGCACAGTACTGTTCACGGTCGCCTGTGGTGGGACCGGCCGTCGGCGCGCCGGCCGCACTGTCATCTCGCGAACTCTCACAGCCTCAGGGCAGAGGCCATCGTGTGGAGTCCATGACCTCAGCCCGATCGAGGTAACCACGTGGAGTCATTGCGGTTGTCAGGCCTGACGATTCACAGACTCATCTCAGAGCCATGGTTTGTGATCGGGAGAATCATCCAGCAAGCTGTAGGAAAAGCCAGCCCTGTGCGGCTACTGCGCAGCGTGCCACTACTACCCGGTGTACCGACACCATATCTGGACCGATGCTGACTATAGCACCGGAACTGTTGTGGGAAGAATTTAGCAGCTGAACGTAGTGCGCCTCAGCCCTACTCAGTTTCACTTTTATTTGAATAGACTCAGTGAAAACTTCGTCCATGAGATTGGCCCTCTAAGGACTTTCGGCTTTTTCCTCGTTCTTCGCTTCCATCCGAGCTAACATAAATGAATGAGACGTGGAATTCGTGATGCGATAAAACAATCTAGATTTGTACTGGAGCAGTGGGACTAGAATAGTTAGATGTTGCTGGTTTGACTTTGATGAAAATACATAGGGATACTTATTTTCACTTTCACGTCTTCTATATTGCGTATGCTCATAGAAGAGTATTTATATTCGGCAAACGTGTGAAGACTCCCAGCGGAGCGTTCTTGGGCGATGCAAAATTAAATTGTTAGTCTCATAGATGTCGAGTACATATTTTACGTCTAGCTCTCGAGGGTACATACAGCCTTAGCTTTCTCCAGGAACGGTAAAAGTCCTGCTCGCGCAGCCGTGACGTTTTGAGAGGGAATTGAGGAGGCGTTTTTACTTTAAGGGAAGCTTAGTTCAGTTGTTCCATGTGTTTACCAGATCAGCGTCATTCAACTGCCCGGACAATATGCGGGAGGAAGCACCACCTACCTCCAACCCCATTCAGCCGTGACCACCACCGAAGGTGCCGCAGTTGTCTCAACTGTCCGGACAGCATGCGGGGGAAGCACCACCTACCTCCTACCCCATCAGCCGTGACCACCACCGAAGGTGCCGCAGTTGTCTCAACTGCCCGGGCAGCAGGCGAGAGTCCTCGCCACCTACCTGCTTCCCCGTGAACCATGACCACCAGAGACGCTTTCCTGCATGACACAGCGCGATGGCCTACCATTGAAATAAATGGCCAATGACCCGAGAGGGCAGGCAGCCAGGCGGACCACCGCTGCTGTCGGCGGATGGGTACTTATGGGGTCCCCACAGCCGCCTGCAAAGCGGTGCAGGAAGCGCCGCGGCACCTCCTTTGTAGTGGTCTGCACATTCAGCTGCCATTGTTGACAGCATTGGTTTCCAATGAATAACCTTAGCCCCAATAAACCGCTCCCGTTCCATTTAGCTACCGGTGGCGAAGCGGTGTCTGATGTCGCCAAAGTCTGTTGCATCACCTGTCCAGCTCCATGACGTCACCACTTCGGCCACCCGATTCAGGTTCCTCGAGACTGTCCTGTCCTGGTTTTTGTGGCATCGCTTGTCAGAGCCCCAGACTCTGCCATGTAGCCGTTTCCGTGCCGCGTGACACCGTGCAAGACACGACGCCCCGCCACGACACGACGACACCACCTGCCGCCGACTCCGACTCCGTGACGTCACTGGCCACGACACGTGACGTCACCGGCTCCGGCTGCGGCGGCGAGACAGAGAGCGTCGGCGCGCCAGTTTTTGCGCGCCTAATGGGTGCGGCGCTCTGCCGCCACCTTCGGGCCAATCGTTAACAATTTAATTTGAAGGCAGCGACAGTGGGGAAATCGGTGCTTGGGAGAGACTATGACAGGGCCGGCCGCAAAGTGGGCCGTTTGACGGGCCGTGCGGTTCCGACGGGCGGCTCGTTCTGGGAACGCCACCGGAATGGGAGCACCCGTTCGTGCGGTGACGGTCACCTGCGCACCAGAGCGATAGTCTTCAGCACAGAGCCGCCGAGAGCCGCCTTTGTGTGCCGACCGATCCGTGCATGCGTGTCCGGGGGCGGGGGGGTGCGTGTTGCAGGTATGATGAGGCACGAGCAGTAGCTGGTTCGTATGCGGGTGGGCAGTGGACGAGGGTATGTATCCTCTATATATTTATGTGAGCATATGTGGTGGTGGGGCGGGTGGGCATGCACGGCGTAATTGTCATCCTGTGCCATATGTGTTGGTGGGGCGGGTGGGCATGCACGGCGTAATTGTCATCCTGTGCACCGGCGTTCGCGACAGTAGCGACATAATGCTATCGACTCCATTAACAACGGCCGTGATGGATCTCCTCGACATCGTGAGAGAATATTATGTCCGCGGCCACTCTACCTCGATATCAAAAAGGCCGCTTCGGACAAAGTTTGTTAGATATTTAGCATAGACAATGACATACCAAAATCAGTACTGACCTAGATCAAGAAAGTCCAGGTGAATGAAATGAATGGATGCAATTTAATGTGCTTGGAGTGGCTGGAATGAGATAAACCTTTTTTTATCTGGAACTAGCATACCACAAGCAAGTTGTTGAACAATGTTTGTTGACAATGCTGCCAAATTTGCTATATTGAGTTGCACAACATACATTACAGCTGATTGATTAATATATTTCAGGTCAACCGAGGTCAAGTCAGTGCAATCAATGCAAATAGAAACAACAATGTTGCCAAAGCAGGAACAGAGTGAAGCAGTGTATTCTGCCGTTTATTTTTAATTTCATAGTAGCCATTGATGATCACATTCGAGGCGACATATTCAGTATTTTAGGCCACTCTGGCTATGTCGGTATAGGCTGTGTGAAGTGATTTATTTAACAAGAAAGAGTTACCATGGAATTCCATATCGGTCACTGTGTGCCGTACCTGAAGTGCAACTATGATACGTGATATATTCCCGTCAATCAAGGCAAGCCCCCTGTCAACGTCGAAGTTTCCACGGATGTCATAATTTCAGACTAAAAAAGATATGGATGTTACCTATCTGCAGCTGGGCAGAGCCACATAATTGCAATCATCTCCTTTCACAACATATTACGAAAGAAATGGTAGGTGCACAATCGATCTCAAATATCATATTAAGTGGACAAGAAGCTTTCAGAGAGCACGTCGAGACTGGGAGTTTCAGAAATATCACTTGGTTTGGAAAATGCATCCGCTGTTGTAGTTTTTTCTTTTTACTTCTTACTTTATCATTCACGCAGAAAGTCCGGTAAAGGAAAATAATTGACCAATATTAGAATTATGGGGTAGAGTTCTGCATGTCATAGTAATTTTCATAAAGCTAAATATAGACTTGCAAAGTACTTTCTTCATTATCTCCAATGCGTTGAGCACATGCCGCCCGACGGTAGGCGTGTTATAGGCTACTGAGCTGTGGGAGGCACATAGCCGCATCCGAAGTGTCGAGATGGGAAATTGGGTTTGTGAAGTGGGATTGATCTAGGTGAGACACGCGTGTGTAGCGGTCCCGAGTGTGTCACTCGATCCACGCATGTGTTCACGAGATTGAGTGAACAGGTAGATATGCTGGGGTAGATAGCTTCTTTAGAATCCAGAATATAGCATTGATGAAGGTGTTCGGTATCATTTTTTTCCAGGCTTGTAGTATCTTCCCTTTATAGGCTTGAACAAGATGGGCCCCTGTGGCTCTAATTAAGGCAATATCACTTTATGACTTTATGACTCAACGCCAACCCAATACAAACAATGAACTCGATCTGCTGGGTCGATGGTAGGTAGCGGCACTTGTGCCCGACACGAGCGCCATGGCCCATAAGTGGCATCTCTCACTCGCTCGCCCGCCGGCCATCCACGGTTGGTAGGTAGCGGCACTTGTGCCCGACACGAGCGCCATGGCCCATAAGTGGCATCTCTCACTCGCTCGCCCGCCGGCCATCCACGGTTGGTAGGTAGCGGCACTTGTGCCCGACACGAGCGCCATGGCCCATAAGTGGCATCTCTCACTCGCTCGCCAGCCGGCCATCCACGGTTGGTAGGTAGCGGCACTTGTGCCCGACACGAGCGCCATGGCCCATAAGTGGCATCTCTCACTCGCTCGCCCGCCGGCCATCCACGGTTGGTAGGTAGCGGCACTTGTGCCCGACACGAGCGCCATGGCCCATAAGTGGCATCTCTCACTCGCTCGCCCGCCGGCCATCCACGGTTGGTAGGTAGCGGCACTTGTGCCCGACACGAGCGCCATGGCCCATAAGTGGCATCTCTCACTCGCTCGCCCGCCGGCCATCCACGGTTGGTAGGTAGCGGCACTTGTGCCCGACACGAGCGCCATGGCCCATAAGTGGCATCTCTCACTCGCTCGCCCGCCGGCCATCCACGGTTGGTAGGTAGCGGCACTTGTGCCCGACACGAGCGCCATGGCCCATAAGTGGCATCTCTCACTCGCTCGCCCGCCGGCCATCCACGGTTGCAACAGTCACACGCCTTTCTCACATGCCGGCACATTAAACTGCCATCAGCGGCGGCGCCGATTTAAGCGTAACCCAACGAGTTTATAATGACATAAGAGCCACTTAGGGAGTCGCCGGACCCTCATACACTAATAATGTTATTTTCTGCGCACATCTTTCATTGTAGCACTAATGGAATATCGGCCCCGCGGCGCGGTTTCAATTTGTTACAAGTGCCGAGGAAAAAGGTTAATGTTGCGTCGGGTCGAGTGGTGGTGGGGCCGGTGCAGCTGGTGCCTGTGGCTGCTCCCGTCCAGTCTGCCGACAACTGAGCCTGGCAGGCAAACAAGCAGAGCTGCGGCCACAGACGTGGTGTGCCTGTGGAGCAGGAGCTGTGAGCTCCTGCTCAAACACCTATCAGCAGCAGGAAATGCCGCTTAAGCCATGTTGCTGCAGCGCTACGTGTACGCGAAGACACAAAGTAGCCTTAGTTCTTGTAGCCTGAGTAGCATTAGTAGCAGAAATGTGCAGTGCATTCGGTGTCTCCAGACTCTAACGTCCATTATATTCGTAACGTACTGAAATAACGTTACGCTACGACTTCACATAACTCGTAGGCAGCCATAAAACTAGCATTGGCATTATTTGGGGAGATTATGACGTCAACGGCTACAAATTTTGGGAGACAGTCGCTCTACCAACTATGGCTGGCGATTATAGGGCTGTGGATCAGGACTCTCCTAGGATGCAGAATTCTGAATGCATAAATGACGTTTCATATGTCTGCAAGATCTGGTTAGCTGCTGTTGCCACGTCATGACGCATGTGGTTGGTGTAGGTAAAATGAATAAAATGTACTTTAATGAAAATAAGTGGACCTAGGGGAAATAGTCAATGCCCAGGGGAGAAAAACACATCTTTCTTGAGATTTAGAAACACCACCATCGCCCTTTTGAGTCTTATGGCTTCTCCACACAGACACACATACACACACAAACACATCTTTAGCATGCTTGTACAATGTTTAAATCCAGCCAAAGGACTAACTTTTATACAGTACTTCTCTAGCATATTTCAGGAGAGGACGCATCGGTTTCCACTTGTCTCTATCGGGAGCGTTAGGTATTCCCAATATTTTCTCACGGTTAGCGTTACACCAGTGGCCTTTATATAGAGTGAATGCGCACAATGACCCAGCATCATGATCCAACACAATGACATAGCATGTCCCCCAAGCCAGGGCTGGATATCTCTCACGAAGCCGGGGTTCTTATTTTCAAGACATATTTTCGGATTGAATATGGAAAATGACAACTTAACATCATCAGGGTACCAAACCAGGGGTCCAGACCCCAACCCTCCCGGGGTCTCCACCATTCCCCAAGCACACATACACACAAATAATTAAGCAGAGCATTTCAGTGGGACATGAAATTATTGCGTGTAATCATGAAAAGATGGTCGCAATTATATTTCTCCGAAGACAAGAACAAGAATTATTTGTATGCTAGAGACGCCACCATTGGCTATAGCATTCGGGATGTCATTCAAAACGCTAAAGCTGCACTTGGCCACCAAAGGAAAACCACTCTACACCGTGGTTCCAAAGTGCTTCCCCCCACCCCCACCCCCGTGTTGACCCGGAACGTGCCATGGCGGCGCCGTGCCGGTGGCAGGTGGCGATACCCGTGTCGCCGACCCAGACGCCGCTTCTCTACAGGACGGCCATTGTTGGTAATTAGTGGTGAAACCTGCTGGCTTAGCGATACCACTCGGTGACGGCAGCATGCACGCGTCGCCACTCGGCGCAGCGGCTGGGCGGTCTGGCGATTGTCACCTCTGAAGACGGCACTTCTGGGCTGCAGTATATATATATATGACAGCAGCATCGAGTCTGCCCGCTGGACGGACGGCCGACTTTTGCCGGGCCGGGGAGATTATGACGTCACCGGCCGGTGGCCAGCAGCGTGGAAGAACTGAACCACTGCCTGGTGTACAATCCCACTACACTGAACCACTGCCTGGTGTACAATCCCACTACATTGAACCACTGCCTGGCGTACAATCCCACTACACTGAACCACTGCCTGGTGTACAATCACACTACATTGAACCACTGCCTGGTGTACAATCCCACTACACTGAACCATTGCCTGATGTACAATCCCACTACATTGAACCACTGCCTGGTGTACAATCCCACTACATTGAACCATTGCCTGATGTACCATCCCACTACACTGAACCACTGCCTGGTGTACAATCCCACTACACTGAACCACGGCCTGATGTACCATCCCACTACACTGAACCACTGACTGGTGTACCATGCCACTACACTGAACCACTGACTGGTGTACCACGCCACTACACTGAACCACTGCCTGGTGTACCATCACTCTACACTGAACCACTGACCACTACACTGAACCGATGCCTGGTGTACCGCACAGCCACGTCGCCGTACATGTGTGGCGCAAATACTGACATCACTTATGCCGCCACCCATATTCACAGACATCACCACAGCCATATCGCCGCCCATACACAGCCGTTACCGCCATACCGTCACCCACTCAGAGCCATACGCAGCCGCTACTGCCATATCGCCACCCACTCAGAGCCATATGCAGCCGCTACCGCCATATCGTCACCCACTCAGAGCCATACGCAGCCACTACTGCCATACCGTCACCCATACAGAGCCATACGCAGCCGCTACCGCCATACCGTCACCCATTCAGAGCCATACACAGCCGCTGCCGCCATACCGTCACCCACTCAGAGCCATACGCAGCCGCTACTGCAATACCGTCACCCATACAGAGCCATACGCAGCCGCTACCGCCATACCGTCACCCATTCAGAGCCATATGCAGCCGATACCGCCATACCGTCACCCATACAGAGCCATACGTAGACGCTACTGTTATACCGTCACCCATACAGAGCCATATGCAGCCGCTACTGCCATTGTGCCACCCATACTGAGCCATACACAGCCGTCACTACCACACCGTCACACATATATAGCCATACGCAGCCGCTGCTACCATACCGGCACCCATACATAGTCATACGTAGCCGCCACTGCCACATCGTCACCCATATAGAGCCATATACAGCCGCTACTGCCATGCCGTCACCCATACAGAGCCATACACAGCCGCTACCGTCATACCGCCACCCATACAGAGCCATAAGC